>OY728159.1:1789127425-1789388342 GCA_963277665.1 Viscum album
AAAATGATATTATTATTACCCTAACACATGTCCTAATTCTATTGGATAAGTGAAATTCGATCAAAAACAAACTTAGGAATAAAATATGACCATTTAGGCCCACATGGATTAGATTAGGACATTTGTTGTTATATTATTTAAAGAAGGGTTAAAAGAGTTAAAATCAAAGTTTATTTACTAAAACACTTTTAATATGGGGTTATACATAAGATAAATTCGACTATAAATATTCATTAGAAAGATAAAAAGATTTCCTACATAATGGTATTTTATTTGTAATTTTTAGACATCAAATAATTTAATTTATTTGTGAAACAAAGATGATGCAGTAATTATCTTATTAATGAAATATTGACATCATTGATATTATAAATACCAAAATAAATGTAATTTAAGACTTTTTATGAATTCCACTAATTTTCTAGGTTACTATGATATATTAGTGTTGATTTAATCAACTTGGTTCGAACATATAATTCTCTTATGACTTTCACAAAAATCATATATCAAATAGTGTCAAAATTGACACAAAATAGTTTTTAAATCAAATATTATATTATTAATTGTTATTTTATACCTAAAAATCTAAGGTTCGGCCAAATGACTTAGATAAGGATATATGTATTAATAATAAACAATTTGGGGTTCGTTTGGCATGTTATAGTAAGTGTATTAACCATATAGTGAAAGAAAACAAAAAGACACGGTAAAAGTTAAATTATTTAACTTAGAGTTAAATCTAATTGATAAGGTTAAAATAATACCCTAAACTTGTCTAAATCTTATTGGTTGATAGTATTTCGACCCATCCCCACTTTAGCTTCGAAATAGGACACTTTGAACCATTATAAACCGATTTTGACTTTAATATAAAATAATATTTTGAGATATTCCTAAGGTGCCCCTCTCCTCCCTTATAAAAGGACACCTCCTCCCCCTCCTCCTCACACCACTTTGAGCACTCAAGCTCGGAAAACCTCTGCCAAAATCCCTTCTCCACTTCCCTAGAATAATCCTAGATGTTCTGGTCTTCTTCAAAGACCAATCTTAGTTCCCTAAGTGAAGGATTCAAAGAGGCGTTTCAAAGAAGAGGTAATATCCATTACCGATCTTTTCAATTTATTTCTTCTTAAACTTCTTCTTCTTTAGTTGTTTCATGATAAAGTAATAACATAAGTATTACTTACATACTGATATGTTATTATAAATATGAAAAAACTCTAATTAACCTTCTATCCATCCTACGGAAAAAGGAAATCACCGCGCGTGCGTACGTACGGAATACCGTCTCCACGCCGTGGTGTAATCTATTTTCCGCCACCACCTTAATTGGATGGGTATAATGGTTTAATGAGTAACTATATATGATTATTATAAAGTGATATTGATACTGAAATAGTATACATACACTTCAACACAATTCCACGACCATGGGAACGATATCATCGCTCGTGCGTACGTACGGACTACCGTCTCCACGACGCGATGAGATTCATTCTCAATGATTAACCATTCATGAATGATTATAAAGTATATATAATAAGTTCTAATGAAATATATGACATAATAATGATACTTGAATATTTATATTTATATGTATGTCATCTACTTAATTCCATTCAATTCAATAAGGAAACGAAAACAGCGTTCATGCGTACGTACGGATTACCGTCTCCATGAACGGTGTATTTCTTTCCATTTACTGATTTATTATATATTATGAATATATATATATATATATAAGTCATGTTTTATATTCTGTAATTAAGTAATCATGATCTAAGTAATCATATGAATAATTACAAGTTAAAAACACGAACGACAAATGAGACGATTTTACCCAAAACGCTACTTTAACATGAATTTACAAAAGAACGGGTAATATAAAGTCATAAGTGGACCATATATGATATAATAAAAATGAATATGATTTTGGAATAAGTCAATAACATGATTTAAATCATTATACAGGAGGTTCGGACACTTACAAACCAAGTCGGACCTAAGGTAAGGGAAAATATCACAATCTCATTTTTATCCGAGATTGTTTATACTTTGGTATTTACTGGGGTGTATTTTATCATCCACATCCATGTTTCATATATAATATTATTTCCATCCACATACAATTGTTTAAATCCAATTTTACCCTTCGGTGAGTTTTTAGTAAAAGATATGAAAGGAATCTTTTGCCGTTTTTCATACGAGGTACTTTTTGACTTTTCTGACAAAAGTACGAAGAATGTTTTTTTAAGTTATACGGCATGAATGGATTTTTAAAACCTTATTTCCAAGAAGCTTCCTTTACAAGTTTTCAAGTTTATTTTTAATCAACTTCTTTTAGTTTTAAATTGTAAGACATGTTAAGAAAGGAAATTTTTTTTTGAAGTAGAAAGGATATTTTCCTCAAGAATGGATTTCAAGTGTTTTATCAAAATTATTTTCCATCTAAGATAATAAAGGGTTCTGTTTCTATCCCTATTATTACATGGATTTGATTATGTTGTGATGGAAATATTTTTATGAATTCCTTTATCTTATATGAATTGTTTTATGATGTCATGTTGTTTAAGAATCCCATTTTTATTACATGGGTTATGCAATGATGTATGATTTATGATTTTGTGGCACACATAAGAATGGTATCATTATGAGATGGGTGGGACCTATATCTCACTCCAATGAATTGGGTAAAGATTTTATATCTCATGAGATAGACATGACTGGAATGGTAGGTTATACCGGTTCAGTGAAACAGGACTGGAACGAGGGTTACTCGATTCAGAAAGGGACTTTGTCCACTAAGATAGTCTTGGCAATGAGTATTGACTAACAAAAAATGATTCTCTATGATTATGTGTGTATGCCACAAAGTTTCATGTTTTAAGTTATGATTATTGGGATTTCATTTCACTACTATGATTTATCCCATGTTATGAAATTATGCTCTCTTTTGCAGGTTAAGATTTCCAAAAGTTATGTTCTTATGAATATGATGTGATTGATTTTTCTTTTGTTTAACCTTACTGAGCATTTGAGCTCACCATTTTATGTTTTCTTTTCCCCAGGATATAAAGAAAGGTTTTAGGTAAAAAAAAGGAAGATCTTTATGGGAGATGTTGAAGATCTTTCACCACGATTAGAAGATTTTATTCCGAGTTTCCAAAGACACTAAACTATTACGATCCTTGTGTGTGTGTTTTTCTTATGTACTAAGTATTCCGCAAATGTAATGTAATGTCCATGTACGTTAAGCTTCGGGTCTCTACAGTTGGTATCAGAGGGAGGTTTAGTCAACCTTTGGAGACTAGGATGCGAAAACGTTAGTGAGATCCCTAGAGATATTTCTACGGTATGTCTAGGGATGTCCCTAAGGTTAAGTATACATATAGGTTATAGTACTAGAACTACGCTAACAATCATAGAATTAAACCTAAGATGTTAGATATTGAAGGTACTCCCCCTTTATTATGTTGTTTTCCCTAGCATGATTTTTCCCTCTCACACTATTCTTTTTTTGGGTTTTACAAAATGGCTAGAAACAAGATGATTCATGATAATGGAGGATATGATGGACAATAGAATGATATTATTCATAATGAAATGGGATTTGGAAGTCCAAACATCATTATTATGCCGAATCAGCAATCTCATAATATGATCAATAAAGTAAAATTTGGTAAGTTTCCGGACTCGGCTAATAAGAGAAAGATGGAGTTTCATGATGATCATAGAGGAAAGAAAGTTCAATTTCCCCTATGTAAATCTTGTGGGAAGAGGCATCAAGGAGAATGTTTCAAAGGAACTGGAAGTTGCTTTGGGTGTGGAAAAGAAGGACACAAAGCAAGTAAGTGCAAAGGAAAAGGTTCATTTAACACCATGGATGAGGATAATGGTATTGCTACGACATCAACAATGGTTAAATGTTTTAAATGTGGAATGTATGGGCATTATGAAAACCAATGCCCTAAGGGAAAGTCTCATGAAGATAATCAGTATGGTCATATGGGAAGTATTTATGTTGTTGATGATGAAGAGACTACAAATGATATGTGAGATGAAAGAATTATTGAAGCTCGGTCAATGGTTTAAGAATGTAGTGGAATGATTACATGTTTATCATGTGTAATGTTGTATAAGAAATCTCATGGTACTATGGAATAAAGAGACATCTAAGGATTGTTACACTGTTGTCTTTCCTTGAGTTATGAAAGTGTATGATTAATGGTACCACTATCCATGAAAGGTTATTCAGATATTTTTGGAATTTAGATGATATGCGCATAATGAATGAATAATAAGATAATGAGGTGTTTGATTGTATTCATGAGCTCATGACTGATATAAGGAGAAGGATATATCATGGTTTGAGTATATAGAATTTTTGGATTTTGGTATGTGGACAGAGTTAACTTTTAACTACATTCATGTTTTCACTAAGGTTCAATGGGTATTCAAGAGAATACATGATTAAGGCCTTTGAATGTTTGGAATGTGACCAACAAGACATATCTTATGATATATGGGGATTAACGACAGTATTAAATCTCTGGTAATTGTTTTCACTATATTATGAGAGTGGACTGCAGTATTATGGGTAAGACTAAAGATTGGAATGGATTATGTTGGACATAAGTTAGTATTGTTTAAGGATAGAAGTTTTTTTTTAGAAAAAGGACAACCTGCAGGACGGGAGACAGCCCATCGCTTCGGACAAGGCTGTGGGAATCGAACCCACAACCGAAGTGCGACTGACCTTTATCGCCTACCACTGGCCTACAGGAAGTCCCTGTTTAGTAGAAACTAGTTTTATTATATTAAGCATTATGATATATGAAGTATAAAGTCCATTTTAGGAACCATATGTGATTAATCTCACTATAGATCGACTTATGTATATAATTTTTGCTAACCTTTTGTTTGAGACAGATGGAATGACCCGTCATTCTATCACATGATCTGTTAACACTTCACGAATAACAAATTCAACTTCATTTATTTAAGAGATTAAGTAGAAATTGTTCAAGGCATGAACAACAGTGAGATTGTACCAAAATAAAGAAAGTATTTATTCTAATTCAAATTTTCAACTTTAGGGAAATGATCTTGAAAACCAAAAATGTTGTCCTAGTGATCTTATACCTGATGAATCAGATGGTACCTTAGATCGTCACAAATTTATGGATTTGTGATTGTTGGCTTTTCCATATCCATGTTCTCTACCACTCTCCATCAGAACATGATGGTTAGATTTTTCTTCCATATCCATATTTTCACCTATGTGGAAGCCCAGTGATTAGTTTATTTGGGTAACCGTTACGTTTCATACTTTCATTTTTAAAGATTGGTTTTGGTATTCCTTTTTACTATGTGGGTTTCTATTAAAGAAACTTTCGAATAGTAAACCATTTATAACCCCGACGAATTTCGAGGGCGAAATTCATTTTAAGGGGGGTAGAATGTAACAGCCCAAGATTTTATGAAAAATATTCTTTTTAATTTCACTAATGTCTTGTGTTGTACGCAACACAAAAAGGAGCTTGCACAACACGCATCCTTGACTTGCCTTGCATTACACGCAATCTCAACCTTCCTCGATAGCGTGTGTAGTACGTAATACTGAGTTTCACGAAACAACGATATGCTATTAAAATATTATTAAAACTAGCTGTTATGAATAGTAATAACCACTTTTTGAAATATGGTAAATTTTATTTTTCAAAATGGAATTCATTTTTGGATTCGTAATATCGAAATTAGCTTAGGGTGAAATTTTGGTACTTTTCGGATAACTTTCATATTCTGATGAATAGTGAAAATTACTAAATTTTAATTAAAAACAACTTTTTTAATCAAAATAAGTAATAGTGATAAATTATTAATTTGAGTGGTTTTAAAGTATATTTAGAATATATTTTTACAATTTAATACAATGTTGGTCATTGGATGTAATTTCACATTTAAACCAGTTATAAACTAGTGTCAATCTTTTGATAGTTATTATCTCTTAAAAACACGCTATTTGTTTTGACGATGAGAATTAATTTTTAAATTAGTTAATGCAACTGATATGTTTTGAATTTGGAAAAATAAACATCATTTTTGAGTTCATAATATCAAATATAGCTTAGGCCTAATTTTTGGTACTTTTCTGAAAACTTTCAATTTTTGATGAATAGTGAAACCACTAAGTGGTAGGTTAAAAACTGAATTTTGCATAAAACTTAATTTTACCGCTTCTGTGAATGGAATTTAGAAAATCCGAGAGACACGGTTAATATCAAGGACTAAAATGTGGTTCAATGAGATGAAAATAATTTTTGGTGAATAGTAACTTTTTACTTTTTTTTACCACGGTTAAAAGTAAATAGGGTAATTAAGGGTAAAAATGATATTATTATTACCCTAACACATGTCCTAATTCTATTGGATAAGTGAAATTCGATCAAAAACAAACTTAGGAATAAAATATGACCATTTAGGCCCACATGGATTAGATTAGGACATTTGTTGTTATATTATTTAAAGAAGGGTTAAAAGAGTTAAAATCAAAGTTTATTTACTAAAACATTTTTAATATGGGGTTATACATAAGATAAATTCGACTATAAATATTCATTAGAAAGATAAAAAGATTTCCTACATAATGGTATTTTATTTGTAATTTTTAGACATCAAATAATTTAATTTATTTGTGAAACAAAGATGATGCAGTAATTATCTTATTAATGAAATATTGACATAATTGATATTATAAATACCAAAATAAATGTAATTTAAGACTTTTTATGAATTCCAATAATTTTATAGGTTACTATGATATATTAGTGTTGATTTAATCAACTTTGTTAGAACATATAATTCTCTTATGACTTTCACAAAAATCATATATCAAATAGTGTCAAAATTGACACAAAATAGTTTTTAAATCAAATATTATATTATTAATTGTTATTTTATACCTAAAAATCTAAGGTTCGGCCAAATGACTTAGATAAGGATATATGTATTAATAATAAACAATTTGGGGTTCGTTTGGCATGTTATAGTAAGTGTATTAACCATATAGTGAAAGAAAACAAAAAGACACGGTAAAAGTTAAATTATTTAACTTAGAGTTAAATCTAATTGATAAGGTTAAAATAATACCCTAAACTTGTCTAAATCTTATTGGTTGATATTATTTCAACCCATCCCCACTTTAGCTTCGAAATAGGACACTTTGGAACCATTATAAACCGATTTTGACTTTAATATAAAATAATATTTTGAGATATTCCTAAGGTGCCCCTCTCCTCCCTTATAAAAGGACACCTCCTCCCCCTCCTCCTCACACCAATTTGAGCACTCAAGCTCTGCCAACCTCTGCCAAAATCCCTTCTCCACTTCCCTAGAATAATCCTAGAGGTTCTGGTCTTCTTCAAAGACCAATCTTAGTTCCCTAAGTGAAGGATTCAAAGAGGCGTTTCAAAGAAGTGGTAATATCCATTACCGATCTTTTCAATTTATTTCTTCTTAAACTTCTTCTTCTTTAGTTGTTTCATGATAAAGTAATAACATAAGTATTACTTACATACTGATATGTTATTATAAATATGAAAAAACTCTAATTAACCTTCTATCCATCCTACGGAAAAAGGAAATCACCGCGCGTGCGTACGTACGGAATACCGTCTCCACGCCGTGGTGTAATCTATTTTCCGCCACCACCTTAATTGGATGGGTATAATGGTTTAATGAGTAACTATATATGATTATTATAAAGTGATATTGATACTGAAATAGTATACATACACTTCAACACAATTCCACGACCATGGGAACGATATCATCGCTCGTGCGTACGTACGGACTACCGTCTCCACGACGCGATGAGATTCATTCTCAATGATTAACCATTCATGAATGATTATAAAGTATATATAATAAGTTCTAATGAAATATATTACATAATAATGATACTTGAATATTTATATTTATATGTATGTCATCTACTTAATTCCATTCAATTCAATAAGGAAACGAAAACAGCGTTCATGCGTACGTACGGATTACCGTCTCCATGAACGGTGTATTTCTTTCCATTTACTGATTTATTATATATTATGAATATATATATATATAAGTCATGTTTTATATTCTGTAATTAAGTAATCATGATCTAAGTAATCATATGAATAATTACAAGTTAAAAACACGAACGACAAATGAGACGATTTTACCCAAAACGCTACTTTAACATGAATTTACAAAAGAACGGGTAATATAAAGTCATAAGTGGACCATATATGATATAATAAAAATGAATATGATTTTGGAATAAGTCAATAACATGATTTAAATCATTATACAGGAGGTTTGGACGCTTACAAAGCAAGTCGGACCTAAGGTAAGGGAAAATATCACAATCTCATTTTTATCCGAGATTGTTTATACTTTGGTATTTACTGGGGTGTATTTTATCATCCACATCCATGTTTCATAAATAATATTATTTCAATCCACCTACAATTGTTTAAATCCAATTTTACCCTTCGGTGAGTTTTTAGTAAAAGATATGAAAGGAATCTTTTTCCGTTTTTCATACGAGGTACTTTTTGACTTTTCCGACAAAAGTACGAAGAATGTTTTTTTTAAGTTATACGGCATGAATGGATTTTTAAAACCTTATTTCCAATAATCTTCCTTTACAAGTTTTCAAGTTTATTTTTAATCAACTTCTTTTAGTTTTAAATTTTAAGACATGTTAAGAAAGGAAACTTTTTTTTGAAGTAGAAAGGATATTTTCCTCAAGAATGGATTTCAAGTGTTTTATCAAAATTATTTTCCATCTAAGATAATAAAGGGTTCTGTTTCTATCCTTATTATTACATGGATTTGATTATGTTGTGATGGAAATATTTTTATGAATTCCTTTATCTTATATGAATTTTTTTATGATGTCATGTTGTTTAAGAATCCCATTTTTATTACATGGGTTATGCAATGATGTATGATTTATGATTTTGTGGCACACATAAGAATGGTATCATTATGAGATGGGTAGGACCTATATCTCCCTCCAATGCATTGGGTAAAGATTTTATATCTAATGAGATAGACATGGCTGGAATGGTAGGTTATACCGGTTCAGTGAAACAGGACTGGAACGAGGGTTACTCGATTCAGAAAGGGACTTTGTCCACTAAGATAGTCTTGGCAATGTGTCTTGACTAACAAGAAATGATTCTCTATGATTATGTGTGTATGCCACAAAGTTTCATGTTTTAAGTTATGATTATTGGGATTTCATTTCACTACTATGATTTATCCCATGTTATGAAATTATGCTCTCTTTTGCAGGTTAATATTTCCAAAAGTTATGTTCTTATGAATATGATGTGATTGATTTTTCTTTTGTTTACCCTTATTGAGCATTTGAGCTCACCCTTTTATGTTTTCTTTTCCCCAGGATATAAAGAAAGGTTTTAGGTAAAAAAAAGGAAGATCTTTATGGGATATGTTGAAGATCTTTCACCACGATTAGAAGATTTTATTCCGAGTTTCCAAAGACACTAAACTATTACGATCCTTGTGTGTGTGTTTTTGTTATGTACTAAGTATTCCGCAAATGTAATGTAATGTCCATGTACGTTAAGCTTCGGGTCTCTACAGAAAAGGGGTTGGATGATATAATATCCCATTAGAATCATAAAATTACAATATATGTATAATAATAATGGAGTTATAATTCCATTTGGATGAATATAGGTGGGGATAGATCAAGAAATGAACTTGAACTTGAAAGGAAATTAAAGGAGAAGAGGGAGAGAAATTACCTATTGAATCCTTCTCTTGAGAACCTCCTTAAGGGCCTAATCTTGGTCTTTTAATGAGACCAGAAGCTATTGAACGTGGGGGAGGGGATAGGGAAGGTTTTTGGGTAGAGTTTAGAGAAGTCTTGGAGCTTGAGAGGTGTGAAGAAATGTGGGTGTGAAGGGTGGCTTTTATAGTGGAGGGGAGATGGGTTTCCTTGATATAAAATTCATTAATTTATTAATTTCCCCTAATACAAGGAATAATGAGTCATACATGAACAAGAATAGTAAATAAGTCATGTGAGTTAGAGATTTGGTTTCTTACATCACTTGTGATGTCAATAATAGTGGGTTTTAATTATAATGTATTTATATGGTAAATTAATGTATTTTACTATTCACCAAAAATTCAAGTATTTCAGAAAAATCCCAAAATTTTACCCCAACCATTTTTCAACGTGTAGAATCTAAAAATAAAGTCCATTTTTCAAAAATATTTTTATAAATATTATTAATTTAATATTTAATTAAAATCTTAATTTACTTAAAAAAAACAGTTTTTAAAATTTAAACTGATTTTACAGTGCTTTCAAAAATTACGTAGGGTATTATAAAATTATATAATAACTATAATACATTGATTTGATAATTAATTAACTTATTTTTAAGAAAATAATTTTTCTTTTAAATTAATTAATTAATCATAATTAATTATTTATGACTTACAAAATACCAAAATGTTTACTAAGGTCAAATTGTCACTTTCTATGATGTCTGAATTTTATTTAATTCTTCATAGGTAAGGTTACAATTTTGTTGGATGAATTACTATTCATAAGGGTTATTTTACTATTCATAAGGGTATGTTACTGTTCATAAGTGTAGGTTACTATTCACCAAAAATTATTTTAGTTTTCTCAGACTCCAAAAACCATCTTGAACAAAACAGTGTATGTCGGATTTTCAAAATTCAAAACATATAAGTTAAAAAATTATGTTTAGAGGTCACTTAGCACCTAGTAGTTCATTATGTTGTGTTCTAATGTGATTTTATGACATAATTATAAGAAGGAAAATTTCCATTGAAAAACTTTGGGTCATTACATTTTTCCCCCCTTAAGAAATTTCGCCCTCGAAATTTCACTTTACTCAAACAGGTGAGGGTACTTCTCCTTCATTGCATCTTCTAGTTCCCAAGTTGCTTCCTCAAACTTATGGTTCCTCCAAAACACTTTGACAAGATGGGTTGTCTTGTTGCGTAGAACCTTATCTCTTTGATCCAGAATCTTTACTAGCTGCTTCTCATAGGAGAGATCATTTTCCACCTGCACCACCTCTGAGTTTAGTACATGTGAGTGGTCTGTTATGTACTTCCTCAGTAGTGACACATGAAACACATCATGAACTTGATCCATATTTGGTGTAAGTGCAAGACGATAAGCCATGAATCCAATGCGGTCAAGGACCTAGAAAGGTCCAATATACCTTGGGCTTAACTTCCCTTTCTTCCAAAATCGCATGACTCTCTTCCATGGAGATATTCGAAGGAAGACTTTATCTCCAACTTCATACTCCAAGTCCCTTCGACGGTTGTCATCATAGATCTTTTTCCGACTTTGAGCAGCTTTGATGTGTTTCTGGATGACGTGAACCTTTTCTGTCATCTCTTGAACAAGATCGAGTCCAATAATCTTTATTTCTCCAACTTCATCCGAACAGGTTGGAGTTCTACACCTCTTCCCATAAAGAGCTTCATACGGAGCCATCTGAATACTCGAGTGGAAGCTATTGTTGTATGAGAACTCAACCAATGGGATATGCTGACCCCAAACACCTTTGAATTCAAGAGAGCAGTCTCTTAGCATATCTTCAAGAGTCTAAATAATTCTTTTATATTGGCTATCAGTTTGGGGGTGATAGGCCATGCTAAAATTTAATTCATCACTCAAAGAATGTTGAAGGATCCTCCAGAATTTAGATGTGAAACTTGGATCACAATCATAGAAAATTGAGAGTGGAACACCATGCAGTCTCACCACTTCCTTCACATATATATTTGCAAGTTGTTCAAGTGAGAGGTCTTCCCGAATAGCGATAAAATGGGAAGTCTTGGTGAGTCAGTCAACCACAACCCATATCACATTATTTCTCTTTGAAGTCTTTGAGAGACCTAAGAAAAAGTCCATAATAACATTTTCCCATTTCCACATGGGTATAGGAAATGGCTACATCATACCTTTGGACCTTTTTCACTCAGCTTTAACTTGCTGACATACCAAGCACCTTGATATATATTCTGCAATCTCTTTCTTCATGTTATCCCACCAGAAGTGTTCTCGGAGATCACGATACATGTTGGTACTCCCAAGATGCATAGAGAAAGTTGAGCTATGCGAATTATCCAATATCTCCTTCTTTATCCCAGGTGATGAAGGCACACAAAGCCACGTTCCAAACCTAATCACACCATCATCGTCGATATGGAACTCTTGCAGCTTCCCTTCCTTTACTGCATTCACCCTCTTTTGTATCTCAAAATCACCCCTTTGTTCTTCCTTAATCATCTCCTGGATATATGGTTGGGCAATCATTTGGCCAAGGTAGGATGTATCCCCTTCCCTTATGATTTCCAAATACATCCTTTGCATATCCATGAAGATAGGGTCTTTCTCAATCCGCAACATGGAAAGAGTAGCATGTTCTTTTCTGCTTAGAGCATCAGCTACCTTGTCCGCCTTTCCAAGATGATAGTGAATAGAGCAATCATAATCCTTGATTAGCTCTAACCATCTCCTTTGACGCATGTTGATCTCCTTTTGTGTGAATATATACTTTAGGCTCTTGTGGTCGGTGTATATGTCACACTTCTCGCCATAATGGTAGTGCCGCCAGATTTTCAAGGAAAAAATCACGGCTGCCAGCTCTAGATCATGCATCGGGTTGTTCTGCTCATGGATCTTCAACTGTTGTGATACATAGGCTATCAAATTGTCATTTTTCATGAGTACACAACCCAAGACTTTCTTTGAAGCATAACTGTATATCACAAAACTTTCTCCACTTTTCGGTAGTGTGAGTACAAGTGCAGTGATCAGCCTTCTCTTTAGCTCCTTGAAGATTCCCTCACATTCTTCCGTCTAGACATACTTTACCGCTTTCCTTGTTAACTAAGTTAGAGGGATTGAAAATTGTGATAAGTTTCTCACAAAACGTCGGTAGTACCCAGCTAATCTAAGAAAACTACGGATTTTTGTGACACTAGAGGGCCTTGGCCATTCCTCAATCACCTTTGTCTTTGAAGGATCCACAGAAATTCCCTCACTTGTGATCACATGTCCCAAGAATGTGACTTACTTCATCCAAAAGTCACACTTGATGAACTTGGCGTACAACTTCTCCTTTCTCAAGGTCGCCAACACAAGTCTTAGTTGTTCTTCATGTTCCTCCTTAATCTTGGAGTAGATGAGAATATCATTGATAAACACTACCACAAATTTGTCGAGGTAATGTCTAAAGACTCTATTCATCAAATCCATGAAGATTTCAGGGGAATTAGTAAGTCCAAAGGGAATCACCAAAAACTCATAGTGCCCATACCTTGTACAGAAGGCAGTCTTCTGAATATCTTCTTTCCTCACCTTTACCTGATGATATCCAGAACTAAGATCCACCTTTGAGAAGTATTGAGGTCCTCTTAACTGGTCGAACAAGTCATCAATCCTTGGGAGAGGATACTTGTTCTTTATGGTGATCTTGTTGAGTTCCCGATAATCAATACACAACCACATTTTTCCATCCTTCTTCTTCACAAAGATCACTGGAACACCCCAAGGTGATGCACTAGGGCGTATGAACCCTTTGTCCAGATGCTCTTGAAGCTTCTTCTTTAACTCCTCCAGTTCAATAGGAGCCATCCTATAGGGACACTTTGAGATAGGATTAGCTCCAGGTATGAGTAAAATTGAGAATTCTACCCCACGATCCGAGGGAATTTCGGGTAACTCTTCGGGAAATACATCATTGTATTCCCTCACGATGGGAATTTCCTCAAGGTTGGCACTTTCCTTCAAATCAACCATTTGGGAGAGGTATGCTTCTTCATAGGGAATCAACACCCACAACATTGAATGATTTTTTAAAGGAGATTCATGATCTTCCTTGAATTTTTAGAGGAGCATGGGATGGTTCAGAATATGAAAAGATATTTCCTTTTCCCGACAGTTGATATGTGCTCTATATAACGAGATCCAATCCATTCCCATTATAGCATCAAATTACACCAAGGGAAGTATTACAAGATTTTTCGGAAGAATATTCCTACATACGCCAACAGGAGAAGAGTAAAACACTTGGGTTGCAATGATTGCACCACTTTTTGTTTTTACAGATATCTCTACTTCAAAGTTTCGGGGCTTCGATTCTATAGTTCTAGAAAACTTGCAAGATATAAAGGAATGCGTATAACCAGAATCAAATAAGACTTTTTCCATTATTGAGTGAATATTAAGTGTACCTTGTACAACTTCATTATCATGCTCCACCTCTACAGTAGTGATGGCATAATCCTTCCCTTGTTCCTTTGGATTTGGTGGTAGCTGACACTGATTACCCTTGAGAGCTCGAGGTTTAGTGCACTGGTTTGCATAGTGCCCTAACTACCTACAGTTGTAGCATTGAACCATGAGTGGTTCTCTCCTTTCATCATCTACATTATCCTTCCTTTTCATGTCTTTTTGACACTCTTCAGCATGGTGTCCTTCCTTCCCACACTTGAAGCATTTCCCCGTCCATTTGAGGCAGTTCCCATTGTCCAAATTCCCACATTTTTGGCATGTGGGTCGTTGATTTTTCTTCCCGCCTTTTTCATTAGATCCACCAACTTGAAACTCCATCTTTCTCTTCTTATCACCATAGCCATGGGACCATTCTATAAACTCCATCTCCACTTTGAGATCACACCGAACAACTTCTTCATAACTCCCAAAGTCTCGAATTTCAAGAGCCTTTCTAAGGTGTGGTTTTAATACACTAAAGAATCTATCAATTTTTCAATCATTATTGATAACAAATCCCAAACCATAAATTGAAATCCTTGTGAAATTCTCTTCAAAGGTTGTGATAGATTATCCTTATTTTTGATTGAGATCTATGAATTCTCTCTCCATCTTCGTGCGAAGAGTTCATGGGAAGTACTTATTAAGAAAAATTATCTTAAAGTCTTCCCATTCCATCTCTTCAATTTCCTCCCTTGGCTTGGTGTTCTTAATCAAAGCCCACCATTGATCGGATTCTCCATATCGATGATAAACAACTAGAGTCACCTTATCCATCTCAGAACAGTGAAGAACAGAAAAGATCTTCTCCATGGAGTTGACCCACTGTTCCGCAACTAGTGTATCGGAAGATCCACTAAACGTTGGTGGTTGTTGCCGCGTAAAACATTCGATAGTCAGTTGCTCCCTCTTTGGTGAAGGAGGAAATTCCCCATTATTATGGTTATTATTCACAACCTGAGATAATTGGGTAAGAATTTCCATGAAGTTTTGAACTCCACCTCCCAAATCATTGGGGATGTCGTTCAGGCAATCATTGCATTGGCCCTCACATAAGTTGTTGGCATGATTTATCCTGGTTCCCACCATTTTCTAAAATAGAAAAGGTTAGAACAAAACATAAGTAAACAAGTCATGAATACATAAATTATTCATTTGAACGATTTATACTAAAATCATAACATATGATATCCTTATGTAAATACTCTTATGTGCATATT
The DNA here is from genome assembly GCA_963277665.1 of Viscum album. Taxonomy (NCBI): domain Eukaryota; kingdom Viridiplantae; phylum Streptophyta; class Magnoliopsida; order Santalales; family Viscaceae; genus Viscum; species Viscum album. Next base: position 1,789,142,996 of record OY728159.1, read on the forward strand.
TGTACTTATTCTCATGCTAGAGGTTTTCCCTAGGGTTCACTAATCCTAATTCCCAAATTAACTAAACCTCCCTTTGATACCAACTATATCGACCCGACCTTTTCTTAAATTACTATTACATCATTTTAAAGATAAACAAAATAATAGTATTACACATAGAGGATCCAAAGGTTTAGTGTCTTGGGAAAACTAGGACCATACATAACAATTACAACATCAAGCATAAAAATTTATTTAATTTCTTCTTCTCTAGCTTCTTATTGGCACCTGTCCTCTCCTTAGTACATGTATCCACCTGAGGATATACATAAAATGGGGTGAGAAAGAAGCCCAGTAAGAGGATAGATAAGAACAATATAGAATGGGGTGATCATAATCGTAACATGGGAAAAATATCATGAACATGAGAGGAAGCATAAATATAAGACTTGAAATGTGGCAATGCATAAAAATGAAACATCATGTCTTAGTGGTTAACTACCACACATACTTGTGAACCAATATAGAATCTTTTTCAAACATCATTTCACATTTACTCATGAGATTAATCACTTTACCCAATGCATTGGAGCGCTATATAATTCCGGGTGCACCCGTCACATCATAACATTATCATTATCATGACTGCTACATAGAAAAAATATAAAAATTTAACATAACTAACCCATGTAAAGGAATGGTTTTCATCTCATAATAATACATTCATAAGCTTTGGGTTTCCAAAATAAAGAGGGAATAACATACATGTTACAAGAACCATCCACTTTGAGTGAGAAGTAAAAAGGGGTGTTCTTAAAAGGAGTGTTCTTTTGGAAAACATTTTGTTTGACATAAAAACAAGTGACAAACATGTATATCCCATAAAAGTAAATAAAATGATGAACAAATGACCTTTAAGGAGTAACCATATCAAAAATGGAGTGAAAGAGGGAGAACTCGAAGGAAGAAAATTGGGTTCGAGATTTCCCCTTACCTTGTACCCGAATGATTCCTTCTATTTAATGTCCTATATAATGACATAATATTCATTAATTATAAATACAGAACCATGTGTACATTAATAGGGTTAATTATGGTTTCATTATTTCATATTATGTTCCTTTGGATGACTTATAGAGTTTAAAAACATTGTTCGGGGATGTTTGTTTTTATGGTTTTTCTTGGGTGGTTCACTTGTATATTGAAGTTTGGGTAGAACATGAGTAAACATACATAAATGAAATTACATTTCATTAATTATATTACAAAAGTTTTAATGATCCTATAATGAATTACATTAGATCCATGTGGATGACTCATTAGATAATAAGTAAAAGACGATTGTTTGGGTTAATTTGAGTGATTTTTCGATCATAATGAACTTGTTTTATTTTATCACGAGTAATATGGTCATAAGTTAGTTGAAGAACATTAAATAGAAAATAATACATATAAAAAATTCTGGTTCAACCTTAAAAATTGTTTCATGACCAGATCTGAAGGTAGAAATGGAAGAATAAAACATGTCGTTCTTGAAGGTGATAAGTTAACACCTCACGAACAACGTTCTCTTTAATAAAAAAAGGAAAAGGGAAAGGGGTTTGGATGATATAATATCCAATTAGAATCATAAAATTATATTATATGTATAATAATGGAGTTATAATACCATTTGGATGAATATAGGTGGGGATAGATCAAGAAATGAACTTGAACTTGAAAGGAAATTAAAGGAGAAGAGGGAGAGAAATTACCTCTTGAATCCTTCTCTTGAGAACATACTTAAGGGCCTAAGATTGGTCTTTTAATGAGACCAGAAGGTCTTGGATGTGGGGGAGGGGCTATAAAAGGTGTTTGGGCAGAGTCTAGATAAGGATTGGAGCTTGATACTTGTGAAGAAATGTGGGTGTGAAGGGTGGCTTTTATAGTGGAGGGGAGAGGGGTTTCCTTAATATAAAATTCATTAGTTTATTAATTTCCCCTAAGACATGGAATAGCGAGTCATAAATGACCAAGAATAGTAAATAAGGCATGTGAGTTAGAGATTTGGGTGATTACATCCCTTGTGATGTCAGTATTAGTGGGTTGTAATTATAATGTATTTATACGGTAAATTAATGTATTTTACTTTTCACCAAAAATTCAAGTATTTCAGAAAAATCCCAAAATTCTACCCCAACCATTTTTCGACATGTAGAATATAAAAATGAATTCCATTTTTCCAAAATAATTTTCTAAATATTATTAATTTAATATTTAATTAAAATCATAATTTACTTTAAAAAAACAGTTTTTAAAATTTAAACTGATTTTATAGTGCTTTCAAAAATTACGTAGGGTCTTAGAAAATTATCTAAAAACTATAATAAATTGATTTGATAATTAATGAACATATTTTTAAGCAAATAATTTTTCTTTTAAATTAATTAATTAATTATAATTAATTATTTATGACTTACAAAATACCAAAATGTTTACTAAGGTCAAATTGTCACTTTCTATGATGTCTAAATTTTGTTTAATTATTCATGGGTAATGTTACTCTTATGTTGGGTAATTTAATATTCATAAGGATCATTTTACTATTCATAGGGGTATGCTACTGTTCATAAGGGTAGGTTACTATTCATCAAAAATTATTTTTGTTTTATCAGACTCCAAAAATCATCTTGAACACAACCGTGTATGTCGTATTTTCGAAATTCAAAACATATAAGTGACAAAATTATGTTTATAGGTCACTTAGAACCTAGTTGTTCATTATGTTGTGTTTTCATGTAATTTTATGACATAATTATAAGAAGGGAAATTTCCATTGAAAAAATTTGGGTCGTTACACAGGGAGTCCATAGTAATCCAACAAGAAGAATCCATGGATACCTCATCCCATTTCTAGATAGACACTAGAAGAGGCTGAAGAAAACTAGAGGGTTTCAAGTGATCCGCATTTATCTGTTTGTAGGTGTAACAACATGACACATATTCTGCAATATCACGCTTCATACCCAGTGACCAGAATCTTCATCTCATGTCATAATACATCTTCATAGTTCCTAGATGCATGAAACACAAAGAAAAATGGAAATTAAACAAGTCTAAAATCCCCATGGATGCTGGTATGACAACCCAATTCCCAAAGTGGATTATACCATCTGAAGAGAGAGACCAACTAGAAATGGTCTCCCCACCATAAAGGCTTTATTTAATTTTTCTAGACTCATCATCCTGCTGAAAAATCTACAAAATAACTCCAATATAGATGATGATCACTGAACAAAGGTCATAACTACACCTGAAACATCCTCCTGAGTATACAGGTGTAACTGAGAAAAAAATACCTATAAGGTTCCACTCCTCCTTTGATTATAGAACAACCTAAAGTGGTACTTTTCTACTAAGAGCATATATAAAGACATTCCCCTCCTTAGGGTGTAGGTGATATCGAAGCCAAATATCTGAAGGTATTATACCCATCCTCTCTCTCTCTGATATTCTAGTCTTTCTGGGAGAAGATATAAATAAAACTCTTATGATCATAAAAGACCATGAAACTCTCCCCAAAAAGATATTTCCACTAACACTTAAGTGCATGCATTACTGCAGTAAGAACTAAATCATGAGCGGGGTAATTATTCTGATGCGGTCAAAGATGATGAGAGCTGTAAGATACCACATGGTCATCCGGCATAAGATGCATCCCAAACCATCACCAAAAGCATTACAAAACACCATGTATCCCTTACCAAGCTCAGGAAGGATCAGAATAGGAGTTGTTTTCATAAGTAATTTTAGTTCATCAAAATAATACTGAAACTTTTCATCTCAAGTGAATTTCACCACCTTCCTATAAAGAGTAGTCAGATGTGATTCCAGCTTAAAGAAATCCTTAAACAACCTTCAGTAGTATCCAAAAAGACCAAGGAAGCTCTTAATTTCAATGAAATTCTGTGGTTCCTTACATGATGAAACAACCTTCACCTTATATCACGAACCAACCCAGTTCAACCCTGAACCGGTCACCCAAGAGGATACGTGGCATAGCCAAATGGGTATTCTCAATTCCCATGGGTTGAAAACTAGTTCCAGACATCAATAGAGTACACAAAGGGGATGATTTTTCCTAATAAATAATAAAGAAACTAAAATATATAAAGATGAATAAAATAGTTCAATATAAATAAAACTTAATTGAATATCTTTTATAAAAAATATGAAAATACAACCAAACTACACAACAAGACCAACCGAACCAGAATACCACACGATCTCCTTGTGACCCAGCGGGTCACTCTCCAACACAAAGATCAACCATCACCCAAGGTGATCAAAATCAAGCTGAAACCTACACCAACGGATTAAAAAAAATAACTATAGGTGTGAGTATTAAAAATTAGTAGGCTAGAAAGATAAACTATTCACAATGAACTTTATTTAAAATAAAATAAAAATAAACTTCATGTTTTAAATACAATGTATAAAATTAATATTTTCTAAAAAATTTACTTAAAAAATGTACGAAACATTTCCCTTCTTCATTTCCAATACCAGTATTTGTTACCAATGGTGATACCATAACTTTTAAATGGGAAAGTGATGATTTTATTTTTAAATGGAATAAGAGAGTATAAAATGATTTTGTTTTGAAAAACATTTTTTTATGAAACCTTTAGAAGAAAACTCATCACTTTCTAAGAAAAACACTACACATGAGAAAACTACAATCATACATAATAAGGGAAATGGAAATAAACATATAAGTATCTCAATAATCACTACAAGAAGCTAAGTGATGATAACACTCAGTGAACCTAAGAGATTGTGAATAATCCAGAACATACTAATACACGAGCCCCAACCCTGATAGCATGAAACACATGACAAAATCAAAAATGAACTAATAGTCTTAGCCTCCCTAACTTTGGATAGACCGAGGGGAAAATACCCTAGAAATAAATCCAAACATATCCACCTACTATGGGCCACTAGATAGTGCATAAACTATCAAGTGTAGCAATAATTCTCAAAAAATTCTCTCACTATGCCAGGTTCCCATGTATCATGTATAAATGGGGTGAGTAAACTGATTCTAGTTGAGAATCCAATCACAAGCATATAATAATATTAATAATCCAACAACATGACTCACTCCGAGTCACCCAAAGACTGATCTCATTCCATAGGATAAATAACACAGAAGGAGTCCGTACCGAGGATCTCTAATAATGGATCACAAGGATTTCACAATTAGGAAATCCCATACAGTAAATGTTGACAAGGCATGAGAATCATCCATTGGAGTTTTTCATAATAAAAACCTTCACCATTTTTAAAATGTTTCCAAACTGGTCTTTAAGAACTTTCACAAACCAACATTCATCAATGATACAAATCCACCTTCCACAAAGGGTGTAAACACACCATTTAACCTTTTAAAAATCATTTAAAAATCCTTTTAAAACATTTAAATCACACTTTCATGCTAAGACCATTTTTATAAAAATTCCAATCAGGACACTAATCAGAAATACATGAAAAACCATCATAAAATCCAATACACATTCTTTTATAAAAACAAAAACTACTTGGGAAACCCATAGAAGGAACCCCAAACATCAATTATCTTGTTTGAAATATATTTAAAAACCAAAACCATGAATTTTATATAAAAAATCACCCATAAAATCTAATCGGGCATTTAATCAAACACTTGGTGTGCATTTTTCAACAAATCAATTCTATTTATCACATAATAAGTCATAAAACACCACTTTTGACACCAAAAAAATTTATCAAAAGTTCACACAACAAAATTTATCATATATAAAAGGTTATAAAAGCATTAAATTAATGATTCTTAAATTAAAAAGGAAATTTCATCGGAAAACCTACCTTGAATCCATGGCGCACCAACAATACACACACAAAAACTATCCATGAGGGTTCGAAAACCTTATATCTATGAAGGGGAACCCTAAAAAAGAAAAACCCCCAATTTTTACCACCATAGACATCCAAATCGGACAAACATATCTACTAGGGTTATAAGAGGAAGGGAAATGAGAATAAAACCAAAAGAGAAAGAGAGATGAGCACTAATTTTTTTTATCCGAGTTATGAATCACCAAGAAATCACGTTAAAATCCACTTAGAAGGGCTTAGAAGAGCCAAAATGCTCTATGGGAGGCATCCAAGTAGGGGGATTTTGAGTGGGTTTCCAAGTGAAGAAACCCCACTTAAAAAGAAGGAGAAAATACAAAAATACCCTTTCTTGGGTGGGTGACATGGTTAGATCGCACGGTTTAACAAACCATGTAAAAACTATGCAATTTCAGACTGTCTAGTGCTGTACAGGCTACACACTTAATATGAATGGTTAGTTAAACCATGCAAAAACTGTACTACCCCCTAAAACTTACTTCATGGTTAAACTAACCATGCACCTTAAATACACGACCTAGAAAAAGTCCTAAAAAGTCCCCATTTTCACCCCAAAATTCATCTAAATCAAGGGGATAAACCATACAACAAACCTACCCCATAAAAATGTGCCACTAGGAGTGTTAAAAAATCATATTCCAAGACACCTCCTCCTCATACCTTTCATCTAATAATAGACTAAGCCAAATACCACCCAAAAATTCAAAGATTGAAAATTTAAATCAAGAACACCTGAGACACCAAATTTAAACCTGGAACACCCATAACCCAATAGAAAACTAAGATCCAAAAGAATATTCAAAATAATGGATGGAATTCAAAATACAAGTGTGACACATTCTTTGGATCAACTGACAGGGCATGTTCAGAATTTTTGTGCCCTAAGAACTTCACTTGTTGAATCCAAAGACTACATTTCAAAATATTTCCATACAAATGGCGACTTCTCAGAATTTCTAGAACCAAAATCAGATGGTTCTTGTGCTTATTCTTAGATTTTGAATAAACCAAAATATCATTCATGAAAAATACCACAATAGTGTCAAGATATTGATGGAATGATTGTTTCATAAAAGTCATAAGAAATATAGGAGTGTTAGTTAGACCAAAAGGAATCAAAAGATACTCATAATGGACATACCTTGTTCTAAAAGCTATATTTGGTATATCAGACTCCTGAAACCTGAGCTAATGATAACCCGACTAAAGATCAATCTTTGAAAACCATTTCCCCCCTTTAACAGACCAAACAATTCATTCACATGAGGAAAATGATATTTTTTCTTAACTATTACCCAGTTCAACTTCTAATAGTCCACACACAACCGAATTAAACCATATTATCTCATGAAAAAGAGCTCATGGGATTCCTAAGAATAATTATAGGGATAACGAAACCTTTTTCCAACTGATTATCCAACTGATTATCCAACTGAATCTTGATCTCCTTCAGCTCTACTAGCGCCATATGATAAGTAGGTATCGATATCGGCTATGTACCTGGTTCAATTTCAATCATAAAATCTACCTCCATATCTAGGGGAATACTAGAGAAGTAATCTAGGGAAATGTCAAGAAAGTATCAAACAACAACAGGAAGGTCAAAAATAGGAGAAACTTCATCGAGACCAAATGCAATAGTAGACAACAAACTTCTAAGATCTGGGTGGGAATGTCCTACACGACCAGACCTCAGGTCTCACTACCCCTGAAACACATGAGAGACCCCATTAGTATCAAGAAATGAAACATGATGATGATAAAAATGAACCTCAGTTCGAAGAGGGACAAGCCAATACATACCGATGATGATGTCAAACAGATCTAGATCAATAATGAGAAAATCCCTGACAAACTCCATATCAACAGCCGTTAAAGAACAAGAAGGACACCAAAAACCATTCTCTCTCCTCTTTCCTAGATGTGTTGTTAACTCCATTATAAAGGACATAAGTTCCACTAGAAGTTTAAGTATATAAAAAAAGCAGATATAAACAAGTGGGAGGAACTAATATCAAATAAATCAATTTCTACTGAAGATACAATAAGGATAGTACCTATCACTATTTCCAAACCTTCATTGACTTTCGTTGGTAACTCATCTACTGTGTGAAACTGCTTTACTCGTGAGGCTTGTGACTAGATTTGTATAGTCTTTGAAGCTTCTAACTACACCGCAATAGATTTTGGAGCCAATGAACCCTGACTATAACGAGGAATAATCATAATCTAATAGAAGTATTGTATATAACCAACACGTCCACAACTATTTCATGTCTTCATGGGAATAGGTAAAAAACATCTAGTGTGTCTGACCCTACCACACTGATAGAAAATCATAGGCACACTACTAGATGTAGTAGATGGTGTAGAGGAGGATCGATGTTGAGACCCACCACCACCACTTCTGCGATGATCCTACCACTACCTCTTAATCCAATACATGCCACTGAATCTTCCAATCTATGGGAGAGAAGAGTTATGGAAACTAACCTTGTCTTCCATATCAATCCCTACTATCATAGCTCTATCTACCGTCTCCACATAGGTATAATTTTTCAATATAAATACCTATGATCTGATATCTGATCACAAACCCTACAGCTACTTATGAACCTTCAGTTGGTCATTCTTTAACATGTCTGAATAAAAACAGACATGCTCATCAAACCAATTGGTTTACGCTGACACTGAACAATCTACCTCCTATAAAGATAGGAACTCCAGATATTTTTCAAGCATTAGTGACTCTAGATAAAAATTCTAGAAGAATAAGATTTTGAAACCCTTCCAATCTAGGTCTTCATGTATATCTTCTTGGACCCTAGAATTCCACCATCACTTTCCAAAACACTCAACCCTATATGATATACACTTTACCTTGATATTCTCAGGTGTCTCTAAGAAGTATAAGATTTTATTGATCCTATCCAGCCAGTCCTCCACCTCTTGAGGTTCATTCATTCCTTTAAAGGATGGTGCCTTCTTGTGCAATAATTACCACGACTGATATATCTCTCCTCTAGATCTTAGATATACCTCAATAATAGTATTCTAAACTAGTGTCTCATATAGATCAATGACATGAACTGCCCATATAATAGTATTGAGGATATTTTGATCCACTGGCAGATTCCTTTCTGATGCATTAGCTATAACTTCTAGAGGAACCTTTGGAAGATGTCTCAGAGGCATACTAATGCACAACAAACTAGAAGGAACAAAAAGACAAAATGTTGAATCTCATCTTAAACTAGATAACACATAAACAAAAATTAAGTTTTAAGAAAAACCCAACACAAGAGACACATGTCCCAACTTCCGATGGTAACTTGATTCTCGTTACGACAAGAGTTGGCAAGACACTTATAAAAACATCCCTCTCAATTCCCGAAAATCCTATATATAGTCTAAAAGAAGTCCCAAGATAAGGACTCTTGAGGAAATACCTCCTCTAATACCAAATTATAACAAATGAACCCGAGTTACCCTCAAAATTAGCACCTGACCCGATCTGTCATATACCTGATGAGCGTTCTCGATCCCCACAGGCTAGCGACAAGCACCCGGTCATCAATCAACAAACCATAGGGAACTATTTTTCCCAACTTGTAAAAAAACATGGAATATATACACACAAAAAATAAATAGATAGTGTAAGACTAATAAATATATTCCATAACGGGGATAAGAAAATGAAAAAAACAACTGTAAAAGTAACTGTCACTCTAAAAGACAAGCCCAACTGCAAAGAACCAAAACCAAGCAACTGTTCAATGTGATGGAATGGATGAACTCACACCATATCACCAAAAGCTACCCAACTCATCTTACATGAATCCTCATCATGTCACTGCGGTGCCTTTCCTTTCCTTGCATTGGAAGACATACAAAGGCCTAGGAACCACCGAATAGGTGCGCAAGGTGTAAGCTAAAAAGATCAATAGGATCCCAACCAGGTGTTACATAGAAAGACTCTATATAAAAATTCATGTATGTTCATTTTAAATACAAAATGGAATTATAATTAGTAAAAAAGTTTTATAGAAATAATGGTAAACATTTCCCTTTTTTTCACAGTTCTAAAACAAAAGTAGGTATATCAATTTCAAAGCACATTTTTCCATATCATCTTTCAAAATCATAAACATTAATATTAAGTATAAAATAATACCAATCCCAAAAATACAAAAAAAATACTAACAACACATGCATTATAATACCAAGTAATACAATAGGTGAGGCAACAAACTACTCGTACCCAAAATATGTGAAACAGTGCACTGCGGTACCTAAAGCCAATAATCTACACTCCAAGGATATGGAGACACCCCAGAAAGTGAAACAACAATATTATATATGTACCTAGAGACAATAATATACACTCTAGGACAATAGGAACATCCTAGAAGGTGAACCACCACAATGGATGTTGGATTCAAGGTAAACCTTCCACCTAGCACCCAAGGCAACCCATATGCTCGTTTTCACAATCATTTCAATATTTTAAAAATCATTTCACAAAACCAATTTAAATGCATTGAAAATACCCATTTTCTTTCCATTTATCAACAATCAGGGAAAAACCATTTTCATTTGAAAACTATTTTCAAAACACAAAAATTAATCATGCCAACTCCTTGTATAAATCAGTTTATAAAGTAAGAATAATAAGATTCAACAACATAGGATAGATATGTAAACACCTACCTAAAAACTCGGGTCACACACCCCCACAATAGGATACACCAACAAAGAAAACTCAACAACATTTATGAAGTCCCTATAATAAAATAAACATCACAATATTGATCCAATTTAGAAAATAAGGGGTCAATAGAAAGAAGCAAACCCACATACCTAAGTAAGAATGACCATTGCACCATGAACAAAAAAGGAAAAAATTTCCAAATGAGATCATACAATGGATTTTTAAGAGGATGAGAGAAAAAACCAACTTATATCAATGTATCTAAAAACATAACCCAAGGGTGATACCGCGATCGAGGACAACAAAGAAATAGAAATATCACTTACCCGAAGAGAGGAAATGCAATCAAAATGAAGATAAAACATGGAATAGATTGATCTATAAGGAAATGGGTCTCCCAAAATTGATGTAGAGGATATTTGGTTCAAGAGAAATGGAAAATTGGTATCCAAATGGTCACCAAAACCCGAACAAATATCTAAAACACCCCTTCTTGGATAATTACATGGTTTGTAATTTCTTTACACGTTGTGAAGTCTACAGTGTTTAAGTATGACAAGAAATATGTCACCTTGGGTTAAAATCTATTACTTAAAACATTCACGATGGGAAACATCTCTTCATTCCATGTAACCTTTCACAATGTGAAGTCTTTCGTGAATTGCATCTAGAGACTCTTACATGTCATGTAACCTAGTTACAGGGTGTGGAATCCTCCAACATCTTTCAAAAAAAGATAGTTAAAGGTAAGATCCCAAAAAATCTATAACTTCACCATTATAGGTAGCCTCTCAATTCCTTCTCAGCCCTGTATATAAAATGAGAATGGGAAAACCATGATGAGGTTAAGGACATACCTGATAAATTGGTAACAGGATGTTACATATCTCATATAACAAATATTAGAAAAATGGTACCAATTAATGAATATATTATGAATAAATAGGTGATAATAAAAGTCATGAATTTTCTTGATAGGTGGATTATAATATTTCAACAAATGAATCATAATCATAAATAATCTCGAAAAGTGATGAGGTTATTTCAATAAACTCTTATCATTTAGTAACTTTGAAACATACTCCCCATGTAAGAAATTGAAATTAAATCATGATTAAAATATAATTAAATGAATTATATTAAAGATATAAAATTTCAAATGTAAGTATATACTCCATGAAAAATAATGTAGGTTCATAAAAAACATGTGTCTCAAAGAAGGAAAATTGAGACAAAACTATCTTACTGATTTGGTATCTTTTGAAACTTTAATCCCATTAAAGAAATATCATAGAATGGATATGTAAATAAACATAAATTTAAGTATAATAATCATTGAATACATACATGGGAAGTATACACACCACATAAAAGTAATGGGTGGTGAATAAAGCATGTATCTCATGAAAATAAAAAGTGGGATGAAATCCCCTTACCTTGTGTCTTGACTCTCTTCATACTCATACAAGATTAAAGTATAATAAATAAATTTTATTATAAATATTTTAAAAAATAATATTAATATATATAATATCATATATGGTTTCTTTAATACCATATATTACCCACTTATTAACAATCTTATGTTAAGGTTTCACTTCGGGTAATATTTGCTTTGTTCTTCACATGTGTCTTAATTTCTTATATATTTTGTCCGCATACTTATATCATGATTTAAATAATGTAAAAAATGATATAAATATAATTTATATACATTATATTTTTATTATAATAATCTATATAATATATAAGTATGAAATGGAATACACTATTCATGGAGACGGTAAGCCATACACACGCATGAACATAATTTATTTTTTTATAATCGTATTGAAAGAAGAAAGAAAATGAAAAATAATTATCTATATATATATAATTATTAAATTATAATTATTATATCATATATATAATATAATTTTACTAAACCCATTCTTTATACAATCCACATAGTGTGTGAATGAATCACATCGTTTTGAGGGGGCAGTAGTCCACACTCCCTCAAACGAAATTATTATATTTACACTAAATGGAAAGTAAAAAGGTATGTGTTGTAAAAGGAATACATAATATTAAATAAATAATAAATATAATATATGACATATATAAACAGTGTCTATAAAAATTTCCACCATGAGAGGCGGTAAAGGAAAAATGAACAATCATCATTTAGTGAGGTGGTAGTTCACCGTACACATAAACAATATGTTCGTTACCAATTAGAAGGATGTGTGTGTAAGTGTAGAAAAAATATTTATCATAAAAACATCATAGTATATTGAATATATTTTTTATACAATCATGGAATAAAAATAGTATATGTATTGTATAAAGAAAATAAAAGAAAAGAGTTTGAGGGAGGGTGTTACCTCTTAATATGGTAACTCCTTTTGGTTTTCACCCAAGGGATTCCTTGGAAGGATTTTTTTCACAAAGGAAGGATTCAAGGAGGAAGGTAAGGATATTTATAAGTGCAATGGGTAGAAATATTTTCTAATATAAGTGGTTTTAGAGGTGCGAAGAAGAGGGATATGTGGTAACCTTTTATAGGGAAGGGAAAGGACACACTTGGAATTTTTAAAATTAAGTTAGGTGTACCCATGTTTTTACCTAAAAAAGTCATAAAAACCAAAAAAATCAAAAATGGAATGTTAATGGCCTAATAATGGATAAAAAATGGGTTTTGGACAAGTAGAGAAGTCGTTTGGGCCCTTAAGATTAATGGTTAGTCCCTTATTAAGATTAATTTTACCTTACTCATTGTAATCAATTTTAATTACTTTCTCTAATATTTTTGGTCAATAACTATGTTGAAAATATTAAAAATTAAATATTATGATGATTAAAAATATGGAATACATTTTTCAAAATTATAATCATAAAAGTTACATAAATTAATTTAAAAATAATCTTGCTGACAGGATGACACTACAAGGTTTTAAAGAAAAAACATACAAAAGTTTGATACGTTTTTATACCCAATTTCAAAGTGAAAATGATTCCAATGACCTTCATTAGATTAATTGATAAAAAAAATTATCTAATTAAAATTTTAACCCAAATTAAAATATAATTTAACCTTATAAATAAATTAGATGATTTTTTTGAAATATAATTGAATATTTTTAACTATTCATTAAAAAAAATGAAACCTTATAGAAAAATGCCAAAATTTTATCCTAACTGAAATTTTATGTTTAAATTTAAAATATGAAGTTTATTTTTGACATATTAAATCTATAAAATTTCCAAAAATAGGATTTAAAATGGGTTTTCCATTAAAAGGATGTAAAAAATCATTTATAAAATATAGTTTTTAAATCATAAGATTAGGTTTGTTCTTATCTTATGTCTATAAAATATATTGGGTGTATATTAAAAATATGTGATTGAATATATAAAATATATATTACATTAATATCACTCACTAATTATAATGAATTTAATTTATTAAGGTAAAAATCCTTTTGGGTTATAAAATTAAAAATATATCCATTATATTCGATCATTTCTTATATTTTAATTTTTAATTAATTGGTAATCTACGAATTAATCTTATAATTGTGTAAACCATATATTTTTTCATAAGTTAGTTATTACTACTAATTTAATGTCTAGTTTATGTTAAATAATATATTTTTATTTGGTAAGGCTCAGTCTTTCATATTACACAATCCATCGAGGAAAGTCATTTTTGTGTGTAATGCAAGCTAATCTCAGTGTGCCGTGTAGAGAAAGATAAAATGTATGTTGCATGTAGTGAATGATTAACTTGGTTTTACATATAATGAATTCCAAATATATTTATTTAATATAAAATAAACAATTTTTATTATTGTGTGAAATTAAGAATATCAAAAACAATAAATTAATTTGGAAAAAAAATATTTCAAAAAATCTTGGTGTGTTCTACAGCCCTTAAAATGAATTACACCCTCAAAATTAATCTAGGTTATCAAAGGTTTAATACATTAATTTTCCATTCATGGAACCCACATCTTAAAAATGAATATAAAATTTTCCCTTAAAAATTGAAAGTTGGAACTATAATGGTTACCTAAAGTAAAATATAACTAGGTTTCCTCATTGGAGAACATTGGTTTCAAGTGAAAACATAGACATGGGAGAGAAATATAACTATCAAATTATGAAGGAGACTGATAGATAACTTAGTTTGGATAAATTTAACAATTAAAAACCCATATCTTTGTGATTATTTAAGGGATCATTTGATTCATTAGAAAAGAAGGTACTAGGATAACATTTTCAGTTTCAAAATACCTTCCCTAAGGTTAAATAATTTTAATGAGAAGTTATACTTACATTATTTCATTACCTTTAATAAAAAAATCTCAGACTTTGGTCATGTCTTGACCAATTTTCCCTTTACCTCTTTCTCTAAAATGGAAGTTGAATTTTTCATTCCTAAAGCACTAACAGATCACGAGATCTATGATAAGTCATCCCATATCTCTTGAGTTACCATCAACACAAAATTGTTAGAGCATGTTATCCAATATGAATAAATCCCCATGTGGTGATATAATACTTTAATATCACAAAATTCATCTAAATTTTAACTTAAAAATACCATAAATGGTTAACCTTATAACCCTTACAAATGATGAAAATCCAAAACTTTAGAAATAATGACACTAAATTAGCTTAACATTGATCCCCATCTATCACAAAGTAGATCTTGGTGATTACATTACAAACATGTGAATATCCTCATCGTATATTCTCTTGAAACATGGTAATGGCCTAAATTACCAAAAATATTTTTTTAAAACATGCATGTTTCCTTATTCCAAAGGATACTAGATATATTCCTTAAATTCATGAAGTTGTAAACTTCATCCATGATAACATAGACTACTTGGTAAATAGATTATTTATCAATTATAAGGTAATAAATATCGTCCAATTTACTTTTTCATATAAAACATATCTTTATAAGAACAACATTATCTTAATATAAGGAACATATTAAGGGTAATCTTACCTTAATCAAAATATCACATTGACATTAACTCACTTTTCCAGTCCACTATAAACGTTCAACATAATCTTTTAAATCCTTAGTGAAAAACATAGCTATAAAATCCTTGTTTATTTCACCATACATATAACATAATTCCTAAATCACAAATACATAAAAACATAGATTATTTTAATTCATACATAAGCCATAATAAGGCCACATCATCCTATTAATTAATAACTATTTCCTTTCACATTTCATTTATAGTATCATAATAATCAGCAATATAACCATTACTTACAGCACCTTGCTGATTCTCTTCAGGATCTTTCCTCTTGGAACACTGAGTTATATAATGACCATTTATTCCACACTTAAAACACTTAACTATCAATGATTCCTTAGGGAGGGAGATAATATCATCCATTTTGTTAACTGAACTCTTCATTTTCCACTTGTAATAACTTGATTTGTATCATTATTTTCCACAGTAAATGCAACTTCTTGTTCATCTAAGACATTCACTTAGGAGATTCTTTCCACATTTTTGAAACAAAGGAAACTGGATCTTATTTCCGCCATGTCCTTTATTACCTGAAATCTCAGCTAAATCCTTCATTATTTTCCTTAGTGAGTCCTAGAGTTGGTTAAGGTACACATTTTTAATAATGTTCTATGAAAAATAATTAGGAATGATCACAAAATATTTCACTCCAGTGATCATACCACTTGACTGATCATCAGAAATTTTTTCCATCAAATTCAACATTAATCCAGTTCCTTTTGGTTCCTGCCATTGACTAAAACCATAATCATAGCGTGATCATTAATTATCATAATAGAAAACCACAAAGTAATGAAATGAATTACTTATAGTAGGTATAAATCACGACACCTTAATTAATCTACAAAACCCTAGGTTTCATCCTTGGTTATTAATATCCAAATTATATTTAAATCCTTCATGATAATTTGTGAAGAGTTTGGGAATTCCCAAAGCATATCCCCTAGGAGTGTTAAACCAGGTGTGCAACAAGGTCTGTTTTTGTGTACTAGATTACCCTGAATCAGGCCCATAACATCTTATTGGAGTTGTTAATTATAGGTACATATGTTCTAGATCCACATCCACTTGTAGAATCCAGACAAGGATGTATTTCTAGGAAACCACTCACTCTACCATTTACCAAAATTCCAGAACATTTTCCTATAATTTTCATTATCCTTATACTTGTACTTAGACTTTTCCTTAGGGTTATCACTAAGGTTTTATCATTCTAGATTAAAAAGGTTAATTAACCCTTTTCTATGATACCAACTATAGAAACCCTCACCATTCATACATTAACATTACTCAAATTTTTTAGAATACCTAAAACATTAAACAAACAGACACCCAAATACCGTACTAGTCTAGTGACTTGGGAAACATGGAAACATAAACACTGGAACATAAATGAGATACATAATCTCCCACTACATTCTTCTTGACTAACACCCATCCTAGACACATCAAACACAATACATATCTTCATTAACTGGGGGACGAAAACATAAAAATGGGTGAACTCAAATGCTCAGTAAGGGTAAACAAGGGAGATACATAAGCAAAATCATGAACATAAGGGTATGAAAACATGATCATGAAAATAGAAGATCATACCTTCCATATCAAATATCATAAACATCAATCATGGTATAAATCTTGGTAGTTCATAAGACATGAATAATAAGTAAACAAAGAAAATAATACATGGAATCATAACATGGGAATAAATAATGGAATTGTGGAAGACAAATTAGCATATATAATGATTTATATAGTATTCAAGGCATTGCTTCCAAGGCCTTCTTGGTGGACAAAGTGATTTAATGAATCGGGTTTACACTCTGTTATAACCCAGTATTATTAAACCAAGTTCGCTCTTCATTCCAGCCCTATATTACAAAACCAAGTTCAATCCTCATTCTAGCCCTGTATTATTGAACCATGATCATTTATTTTTCTAGAGCTGTGATACTAAACTAAGTTCATTTCTTATTCCATCCATGTCTATCTCATGCGATATAAATTTTTACCCAATTAATTGGAGGGAGATATAGGTCCCACCCATATTATAATGAAATCATACATACATGTACCATAAAATCATAAATAATTATATCATAACCCTTGAAATTAATTGGATGTCATAAAATTGTAATCATATCTTAACCTATGAAAAAATAAAGGTTTCATAATCCTTTCATAAAAGCATAACCCATGAATGGAAGAGGGTTTGATAATCATATCACCCATGGAATAGAAACGAGTGTCATAAGCATCATTCCATCAAAACATAAACCAATCAAGAAATAATATGAATTGAACCTTTGGAGAATTTCCTAAAAGGGAATGAACAACATTAAGAGATGTCATATTAGATGGAAAATAACTTGGAAATATATTTTGAAAACATTTCTTGGATAAAATATCCTTTATTATTTGAAAAGGCTCTTTAAAACATAAAAAACTTTTGAAAACCAATTTCTAGAAAATAAAGTTGAAAGATTATAAATAAATATTTTAAGACCTTTTGGAAACCTTTTTATTTTAAAACATTTAAAGAGATCTTAAAAATGATTTGAAAACCATTATCCTTTAAAACATATAAAAGGATCTTGAAAACGTTTTTCAAACCATTTCTTTGAAAATACTTTTAAAAATTATAAATAAATCTTGAAATCATTTTCATTGAAAACATATAAAAGAAGATTGAATTTTTTTTGAAAAAAACATTCCTTGAAAACTTATAAAGGAATCTTTGAAAACTTTTTGAAAATAATTTTCCTTAAAAAATATAAAATAATCTTAAAAACCTTTTGAAAAATACATTCCTTGAAAAATAATTTGAATAATTATAATGAAATCATGAAAATGTTTTGAAAACAATTTATTTGAAAATTATTTTTAAAAACATTTTAATAAAAATTAACCTTTTAAACATGAAATGGAATCTTCACAGAAATTACGATAGGTAAATATGTACATGTTGTACGATGTAAGAAGAACATTCATTTTACACGATAAAAACCTTAGGAAAATTCATTTTTCAAAATGAGATAAGAATATTCCTTTGAAAAAATTGGTAAAATATAAAAAGGGAAAAAATTTATTTTAAAAAATATAGGATAATAGTATAATTTTCTTGGAAACCCTTTTTAGAATACATGGTTTTTAAGGAACATATATTTTCTACCAAAGAGAGGGTAAAATTGATATTTCTTAAGAAAGATTTCTTAACTATATTATGTACCAAAGAGTAGAAAAATGATACAAATTCATGAATATATTATAAATAAACACAAGAGAATAAAATTCATGAATTTTCTTGAGTGGTGGATTATAATATTTCAAAAAAGAGTATAATCATAAAAAATATTGAAAAGTGATGATATTGTTTCAATAAACTCTTATAACATAGTAACTTTGAACCATACTATCCATGTAAGAAATTGAAATTATATAGAGATTAAAATATCATTAAATTAAGTATATTGAAGATATAACATGTCACATTGAAGTATATAAACCTCAAAAAATAACATAGGGGCATAATAAAACATGTGTCTCAAAGAAGGAAAATTGAGACAAAACTGTCTTACCAATTTGGTAGATTTTGACAAATTAACCCCATAAAATAAATATCATATAATGGATATATAAATACCCCTAAATTTAATTATAATATCCATTTAATACATCCATGGGAAGTATACACACCACACAAAAGGAATGGGTGGTGAATAAATCATGCATTTCACAGAAATAAAAAGTAAGATGATATCCCATTACCTTCTGTCTTCAATCTCTTCATACTCATAAAACATTCATTTATAATAAATATGTGTTTATTATAAATATTTTAGAAAAAATATTATTATATAAAATACCATATATATCATATAGTTTCACTAAACCCATCCTTAATACATTCCATGTAGTGTGTGAACAAATCACATTGCTTTGAGGGGGTAGTTGTCCACACTTCCTCAAATGAAATTATTATATTTACAACCAATGGAAATTAAAAAGGTATGTGTTTTAAAAGTAATATAGGATATTAAATATATAATAAATATAATATATTACATATATAAACATAGTTTCAATCATAATTTCCACCAGGAGAGATGGTAAAGTAAAAATGAACAATCATCGTTTAGTGAGGTAGTAGTTCACCGTACACATAAATAGTATGTTCGTTACCCATGTAATGTCCCGGACCCAGGTACCACTCCACGGGTGCCCCGAACCCGGTTTTCCACATGACCTCTAGTGCATTTCTCCAAATGCCAGAGGCTGCCGACTAGCAGCGAGGGCCCAGGTCTGATAGTGGGGAAACTATGCCCTTACTTGTCAAAGTGTAGCACATCGGAATGAAATAAAACATACAGAAAAAACGGAAGTACTAAACCATACACAACTAAAATAAACAACTACAGTAGATATAATCAACCAGTATATAATATGATGCAACATTCCCCAATTCTATGAAAATAGCCAGAACATGTTGTAGAACAATACAGTACAGTACAACAAAACAAAACAAAATAGTCGGTAGCATCGCGAGCCTAAGACCGGTCTCATGCTCCCCTACTCCTCAGCAGCAATCAAGTGCCTGTATAGGGACTATTGCCCTTATCTACACCTGCATCAATGTAATCTATTTGGTCCGAAAAGAGTGACCCAAACAGGGTGTGAGAAACAAATCCCAGTAGGCACCCACCAAAGGCCCGTGCTCATCTGTGTGTAAAACATGCAACAATAGTGTGCAGTAGTAAAATGTAATAAATTAAGCAGTACTAAAAAGTAACTAACTTAACTAGTTATATTTCCATTTTAATATCCATTTAATCCTTTAATTTAAAATATCACCACAGTGAATATTCTATGTAAATAACCAACGTCCTCAGACATGTAAAACCTTACCCTCAGGTAATCAGAATCCAACCCGCAGGTATTACCCTCAAGCGTAACAGAAATTTTCCCTCAAGCGTACGAAGTGTCACCCTCAGGCACAAAGTCTATTGCCCACAGGCACGGAAGAAGTTTCCCTCAGGATAAGAGAAGATTTCCCTCAGGCTAACACAGTCATGCCCTCAGGCTATAGTAAAACAACGCCCTCGGGCTAAAGTAACCTGGCCATGCCCAACATATCACAAAAAATTTACATACAATTCCTCTCAAGGAAAAATTAATGAAATATATAAACATGGAATACCCTCGGGTATCCTGGTATAACGGCTAAACAGAGGAATGCACCCCCAGGGTGGTCCTGGATCCAAGCAGCGATCCCAAACAACATTTTAATATCACATTTAATTACCTATTCAATTCTAGGTATTTTAAATATCCACGGCCTCAGTCACACGACACCCCAACATGGGTTTGTGGCACAAAAATGCACAAAACACACAACAGTTGGAAATAAACACCAAGCCACCTACCTTTAACACCCACGAACGATATACGCGAATGACGCCTTCTGAAACGTCCAAGAATGCCGTAGATCTGAGGTAAAAGAATTCTTGATTAAACATAAATAACTCCCATTAGGGGAAGAATTGGAAAGAACTGCTTAAGGAGAGTGGAGGGCTTACCCATGCGGTTCCAATGAGATTGTCCGAGGTGGAAAGGGATTCCTGACGATCGCTCGACGGATCTAAAAAGCTTCATCCTCCTCTCCCGAGCTCCCTCTTCCCATTCTAAGCCTTCCCTATGAACAGGGGAGGCTACTTCACATTTTAAGCAAAAAAAAAAAAAACAAATTACATGGCGTGTACTTACAAGTACACGATGTGTACTCCTCATTTTTAAACTGTTCCTCGGGCGGCTTCCCTCCAGCGTGGCACTGTTCACCTACCGACGTGACTACACTGCGTCTCCTTGTGCACATGGCGTGTTCTGTTACACAGCTGGCCACCGTTTTAATATTCACCTTCCGACTGACTACAAAACGTGTAAGGGACCACTACACGGCGTGTAGTTGGTATTTACACCCTTCGCCGCCGACATGGCCACACGACCCGTGTACTCATCCCACACGGCCAAAAGTACACTGCGTGTGGACAAAGTACACGACGTGTACTTTCCAAATTATGGGATTTTTCCCCATTTTCCATATTTTCTCAAAAATAATTAAGGAAAAGTGAAATGAAGAAACCCATACCTCAGAAATAAGAACCGGGTTCTTATAAACTTCCCCCCTTAAAGAAATTCATCTCTGAATTTCCCTTCCATGGGCGGAGAAGATACAACCGTGAATAGATCCGGCCACTGAGTACATACATCGGTCTCCTGCTCCCAGGTTTCGTCCTCCACTCGGGCATGCTATCATAGCACCCATACGAGAGGAATTTACCGGCCTCAAAGAACCTTTATGATCCTATCAACAATACGAATCAGATTCTCCTCAAAGGATGCATCTACGTCGATCTCAACCTCCTCGAGCTGAAAAACGTGAGATGGGTCTGAATGATAGAGGCACAACTGATATACATGGAAGATGTCGTGCATGGCCCAATACCTTTGTGGTAACTGCAGCCGATAGGCAACCGGCCCAACTCTCTCCAAAATCTCAAATGGCCCCACATACCTCGGTGAAATCTTACCCTGTCTTCTGATCCTCTTGTGTCCCAGCCTCAACAAAACACACAAGAAAACCTGATCCCCGACCATGAACTCCAACGGTCGTCTGTGGTGATCAACATAAGATTTCTGATGATACTGCGCGGTATCCATCCGCTTCTGAATCAACTGGACCTACTCAGAAGTCTCCTGCACAAGACGTGGTCCCAGTAAAGCTACCTCACCTACCTCTAACGAGGACGAAGGTCATCAGCATGGCCTACCATATAAATCCTCATATGGTTCCATCTCAATAGTTTCCTGAAAACTATTATTGTATTCCAACTTGACTAGGGGTATATGCTTCTCCCAAGAGACCCCAAAGTCTAGGACGCATGCTCGCAGCATGTCCTCAAGCACCTGTATCATATGCTCTGACTGGACCACGGTCTGAGGGTGGTAAGCTGTGCTCAGAAGCACCTGTGTATCTAGTGCCCTCTAAAAGATCTGCCAGAAACGAGATGTAAAACAAGTGTCCCTATCTAAAATGATATAACGAGGAACCCCATGAAGACATACGATCTCTCGGATATACAACTTTCCGAGGTCATCAACACCGAAGGTATCCTTGATTGGAAAGAAGTGAGCTACCTTCGTGAGTCTTTCCACAACAACCCACACGACATCATTGCCTCTAGGTGACCTCAGTAACCCAGTTACAAAGTCCATCACGACATCATCCCATTTCCACTCCGGGATGGGTAACTATTGTAACAGCCCGGCTGGCCTCTGATGCTCCGCCTTCACCTGCTGACAGGTGGAACACCTAGTAACAAAACTATCTATATCTTTCTTCATACCCAGCCACCAGTACTAATGTCTAAAATCATGGTACATCTTGGTAACCCCGGGATGAATTTCCCAAGTTGAAGCATGAAACCCCCGCATCAGATCCTCGCGTATATCCCTTGGAACCCACACTCATCCATGGAAACGCAGAACCTCATCATCGCCTATCATCCAACCAGGAGGAGGGTCCTCACTTTCCACCGACTCCCATAGATCTAGGCCTTCTGGATCAGATAGATGCCTCATCCTCACTCTATCCAGGAGGGTAGAATTCACAGCTAAAGAGGAAAGATAAGATTGCCCCTGACTGTCATGCACCTCCAAATGCATCTCAGAGAACAAAGCCATAAGCTGTCATTCACCACTGGCCTCCTGCACTGCATGTATCTGAGTCTTCCTGCTCAGTGCATCAACTACTGCATTACCTTTACCAGGTGTATAGGTAAGCTCAAAATCGAAGGACTGAAGTTATTCAACCCACCTTCTCTGCCTCAGATTCAAGTCACACTAAGTGAAGATATATTTGAGACTTTTGTGGTCGGTGAAAACCAGAAAATGCTCTCCCAATAGATAATGTCTCCAACAGTGCAACACATGCACAACTGCAGCCAACTCGAGATCATGCGTCGGGTAATTCCTCTCATGTGGCCTCAACTGCCAAGACCCGTACACAACGACTTGTTCGCCCTGCATCAATACAGCTCCCAACCCAATACCTGATGCATCACAGTAAACTGTATAGCTCTTCCCCTGCTCTAGGAGTATCAGGATCGGTGTTGATGTCAACTTTCCTTTCAGGTCCTGAAAGGCTGTCTCACAAGCTTCTGACCAAACGAACTTCACACCCTTCTTAGTCAATCCTGTCAACGGCGCTGCTAAACGGGAGAAGTCCTATATAAAATGACTATACTAACCAGCCAACCCCAAGAAACTCTGTATCTCAAATACGTTCTTAGGACGCTCCTAGGAAACTACTGCTCTCACCTTCTCTGGGTCTATCGCAACTCCTTCCTCTAAGATGATATGAACCAGGATGTGTATCTGGTCTATCCAAAAGTGGCAATTTGAGATTTTAGCATATAAACAATGCTCTCTTAGTGTACTCAATATGATCTCAAGATGGGTGGCATGGTCATGTCGAGTGTGAGAGTACACCAAAATATCGTCCACAAATACTACCATGAAAGAATCCAGATAAGCATGGAACACACGATTCATTAGATCCATGAAAACCACTGGTGCGTTCGTGAGTCCGAACGGCATAACCGTATACTTTTATAGACCATACCTACTCTTGAAAGCCGTGAGAGGTATATTAGATGGTCTAACGTGCAGCTAATGATATCTTGATCTCAAGTCAATCTTCGAGAACACTCGTGCTCCATGAAGTTGATAAAAAATATCAACAATCCTCAGCAAAGGATATCGGTTCTTAACCATCAACTGGTTCATCTTCCGATAATCCACACAAAGTCTGAGGGTACCGTCCGGCTTCTTCGAAAAAAGGACCGGAGAACCCCCCGGAGAAGTACTGGGTCGGATGAATCCCTTTGCCTGTAACTCCTCTAACTGTCTCTTGAGCTCCTGCAACTCTGGTGTATCCATCCTATAAGGAGGAATGGACACTGGTGTTACTCCTGGAACAAGATCAATAAAGAAATCCACCTCACGCTCTGGAGGAAGACCTGAAAAGTCGTCCGGGAAGACATCCCAGAAACAATCAACCACTGGAGGGAAATCCTTCTGATAAGTCCCATGGTCATACAGATATAAAATCGCAATCTGGGCTGTGACTCCACCTCGCCCACGATTCTCTGGTCTAGCTCGACTCACCTGAACATCCCACTCGCCCTTGTATAGAAACTCTCCTCCCTCTGGTGACGTGAAACACACCCTACGAAGATAGCAGTCTACTAAGGCTCGAAAGGGAACAAACTAGTCCATACCGAGAATGACTTCATAAGCTGTAATCTCTAAGACATAGAGGTCCCAAAGAAAGTGACACCCACCAACCTCAAGGGGGATCTCTTTGTACTAACGCACACCATCCATTCTAGTCCCCAACGGAGTGTCTAGCGTCATGATATTAGAATAAGTAGAAACACAGAGCACAAGTCTCTCCACTACGGGTACAGATATGAAACTATGTGTAGCACACATATCAAAAAGTACTGAAGATAAGACAGAAGCTACTAGAATAGTACCTCTGACTGTAGAAGGTTCGGGATCCTTCTCATGCTGGGTCTGTTGCACCGCATATGTCTGCCCAATGCCATGGCCCTGTGGTACAGCCTGGCTACCCTGAACTGTCCCACCCTACTGCCTCTGAGATCCTGGTGTCTGGCTACCATGGACATGACCACCATATCATCCTACACGCCCTGACATATTCCAGTTCCCCGACTGGTAAGAATCCACTAGTCTGGATCCCGCACGCGGAGTCTACACAGAACCCCTCTCACTAGCCATCGGTGGAAACATCCTGAAAAAGTGTTGCAGATGACCCATCTTGCCGCAAGCTCGGCACTCCACTGGGTCTCGTGGAAACTGAGGTATCTTGTGCCCCTCTTTACCACACTGGTGGGACCTGACCGGCCCACCTGGTGAAAATGTCTGGCTGGTACTGTGACCCTAAGAGAAGTCCATCTGTCTCTTCCTCTTGCCAGTAGAAATAGTACCAGTAACTGGTGCTGAACCACCCTGTCCCACACCACTAGCTTCCCGCAGGTTCCTTTATGTAATCAGCATCTGGTTCACAATGGCATGTATAGTAGGAAACCTGAAAGCATTCACCAGTGCTCGGATGTCATAATGAATACAATCCTCAAAGCGCCTAGCTCTTAACATCTCATCACCCACCAGAACGGGTGCAAAGAGCTGAATCTCGGTAAATAGAGAAGAAAAGTCAATCACTGACATAGCTCCCTACTGCAGATTCATGAACTCTCGAGCTCTATCTACCCTCAGCGTCTCTGGGAAGAAGAAGTCATAGAAGAATGCCTAAAAATATTCCCATGCCATGTCTCTGTGATGCTTTGACTGGGTGGTAACATCCCACCACCTCTTGGCGGAATCACGCAGCATATACGTCGTGAGCTTGACCCTCTTCCCTGGAGGCGTCTCTAGGTGCTCGAAAATATTCTGGATGGATCCAAGCCAAGAATCCGCAACCAGTGGTCCGCCATCCCTTGAAAACGCAGGCATATGCTTCTGCTGAAAGATACGAGTCAGCTTAGCCATAGATGTGGCAGCCGGCGGTGCTCCCTAAAAGGTCTGCATAAATTGCAATTGGCCTTCCCAGAACCGCGCCTCTGTGCCTGTGTCGGGTATAATAGCTGGCGCCGCATCTGGCTCTGCTGGAGGATCCACTATTAGCCCATGGACCACCATTTCTATAGTATAGTCATCGCTGCTCTCCTGGCAAACAACGTGTGGTCATCTCGGCGGCATGACACTAAAAAGTCAAAAACACGCCTTTAGAACAAGATTAACAATGACCGAAAATGAAGAAACCCAAAAAGGAAACAGGAGGAAGTAGGCATTCAAAGTTTTTAAAACAAGTCTACACGACGTGTATACTGAATACACGACGTGTACTTGACTTCCCTTTACCTGCCCGGGTCCTTCTGCACGACTAAGCCACACGGCTCCCATTTGAACAAAACTACACGGCATGTATAAAATCTACACGGCGTGTATGGTGAAATTTCCATCTACCCATGTCTCTTGTGACACGGCCAACTACTCGGCTTGACACTACACGGCGTGTTACACCCGTACATGGCATGTACACTTTCCTGTTTCCTAGACACATGGTCTTTCCTCGGACAAGACTACATGGCGTGTTCCACAGGTACACGGTGTGTGCTAGACAAGCTCTGCCGACCCGTGTTGTTAGTTACATAGTCGGATACACGGCTCAACCTACATGGCGTGTTCTATATACACATGATGTGTAATCGGAAGGATTACCCCGACCCATGTTGTTAGTTACACAGGGACACCGGGTCAATACTACACGGCGTGTACTTAAGCTACACGACGTGTTTGCCCCAAGCTCTTCCCTTCCTCGCGTTGTCGCCCACACAATTTGTGACATGGGAAGAGACTACATAGTGTGTACTCTGGGTACACGGCGTGTACTCAAAAAGTTTATTTTTCTTCCCGAACAGAAGAACATACACGGCATGTCTACAGTACTACACGGCGTGTATACTGGAAATTCTAGACAGTATGCCTCAGAAACTTCCCCGGAACCCAGAAAACACTGGAAAACAACACCTAAGTGTCAAATTCCGATCCGTGAGGGACCATACTCCCCAAAAATCAATGTTTGACATATTATCTGTGTTATAACATAATAAACAGTCAACGATCCACCAAATTCCGGTCAATGGGGTCCCATACTCTCCAAAAACCAAAGTTCGGCATTCATTCTATAAACAGGATCATACACAAATACTCTATCAAACAGCAGGTATTTATCATGTAGCTATTACATCAGCACGCTTTTCTGGCACATCAACTATCACAACAACATGTAGTTTCTAATGCACCTACATGGCATGGAACTATGCATGGCATGTGATTCTAGCATGTGCCTAAATGATGCATGAGATGGCATACCCTCATCTCATCGGGTTGCAACTAAGTAGAACCCATAGATAAAATATAAACAGCACAATCACAAGTGTGTCACCCAATGGTGAAATCAAATCAACTATAAAATTTCAAAATCAAAAAAATTGCAATACGAGGTAAATTGGCTTTTCCCTGTACACGGGTTAGCTACACCTGGGCATAACTTATTACCAACTACCGTTCTCGTCCTATCCATGACTAAGGCTCCAAATAGTAATTCAAAGAAAAGAACTCCTCTGATACCACTTTGTAACGTCCCGGACCCGGGTACCACTCCACGGGTGCCTCGAACACAGTTCGCCACATGACCTCAAGCACATTTCCCCAAACGCCAGAGGCTTCCGACTAGCAGTGAGGGCCCATGTCTGATAGTGGGGAAACTATGCCCTCATTTGTCAAAGTGTAGTGCAGCGGAATGAAATAAAACATATAGCAACAGTAGAAGCAGTAAACCATACACAACTGAAATAAACAACTGCAGTAGATATAATCAACCAGTATATAATATGATGCAACATGCCTCAATTCTATAAAAACAGCCAGAACATGTTGCACAACAATACAGTATAATACATCAAAACAAAACAAAACAGTCGGTAGCATCAAGAGCCTAAGCCCGGTCCCATGCTCCCATACTCCTCAATAGAAATAAAGTACCTGTATAGGGACTCTTACCCTTATCTACACCTGCAGCAACGAAATATGCTTGGGCTGAAAAGTGTGACCCAAACAGGGTGTGAGAAACAAATCCCAGTAGGCACCCCCAAAGGCCCATGCTCAACTGTGTGTAAAACATGCAACAATAGTGTGTAGTAGAAAAATGCAATAAAGTAAGTGGTACTAAAAAGTAACTAACTTAACCAGTTATATTGCCATTTTAATATCCATTTAATCCTTTAATTTAAAATATCACCACAATGAATATTCTAAGTAAAAAACCAACGTCCTCAGACATGTAAAACCTTACCCTCAGGTAATCAGAATACAACCCGCAGGTATTTCCCTTAGGCATAACAAAAATTTTCCCTTAGGCGTATGAAGTGTCGCCCTCAAGAACAGAGTCTATCGACCACAGGCACGGAAGAATTTTCCCTCAGGCTAAGAGAAGATTTCCCTTAGGGTAACACAATCATGCCCTCAGGCTATAGTAAAACAATGCCCTCAGACTAAAGTAATCGGGCCATTCCCAACTTATCACAAGAAATTTACATACAATTCCTCTCAAGGAAAAATTAATACAGAATATAAACAAGGCATACCCTCGGGTATCCTAGCCAAACGGCTAAATAGAGGAACACACCCCCGGGGTGGTCCTAGATCCAAGCAGCGATCCCAAACATCATTTTAATATCACATTAAATTACCTATTCAATTCTAGGTATTTAAAATAGACACAAACTCAGCCACACGACACCCCAACATGGGTTCGTGGCACAAAAATGCACAAAACGCACAATAGTTGGAAATAAACACCAAGCCACCTACCTTTAACACCCATGAACGATATACACGAACGACTCCTTCTGAAACGTCCATGAATGACGTAGATATGAGATAAAATAATTCTTTCTTAAACATAAATAACTTCAGTTAGGTGAATAATTGGAAATAACTGCTTAAGGAGAGTGGAGGGATTACCCGTGCGGTTCAAACGAGATTGTCCGAGGTGGAAATGGATTCCCGACGATCGATCGGCGGATCTTCAAAGCTTTGACCTCCTCTCCCGAGCTCCCTCTTCATGTTCTAAGCCTTTCCTGTGAATAGGAGAGGCTACTGCCCATTTTAAGCGAAGAAAAACAAAGTACATGGCATGTACTTGATAGAGTTAATATTTTCATTATTATTTATATGTTTTTCAATGATTTAATCCCTCCCAATTATTCAATGTGAGTGTATTTGCATCATTTATGTGTTTTTGGTGTATTTTAGGCTTAAATGTGAAAATGGGGTAATTCTGTAAAATTGTCATTTTTATATAGCTTCTGTTTTTTCGGGCACAACTTTTATAATATGGGTCCAATTGTAGTGAATCTTTTTTTGTAGGATTCATATAATTGTGGGCTTAAAATGTTACCTATGGACCAAGACCCAATTCGAAACCCAATGGTGCAGAAAATTCAATCAAGTGGGGAAATTAGTTTGGAAGGCAGAATGGACCCCACATAATTAAATATAGAATATCTCCTTCATCCGAGCTTAGAATGAGGTGATTATAGCTAGTGTCGATAGAGGACTTCAAAAGTACGGTTCAAATTAAATTTCATAAATTATTGAGCTCATTAATGCATACTTTGGGCACATCCAAGTGGAGTGGGTGAAACGGTGTTTGGTGTCCAGAAAAGTAATGGTTATTGATTCAGCCATATCTTTCTTAAACCTGTCCAATGACTCTCAAATTTTTAGGATCGATAGAAAACTTCATTCCAAACATTCTATAAGAACTGACCTAACTAAGTTTTGACCAGATGTTGGGCATAACAAAGGAAAACTTCTGGGGGACAGATTCTGGAGGATCAAATTTCTGTTCTTTCTTTTCTTTGTTTTACACTTCTTAGTCTTGTAATGTGTTCTTATTTCCCCTTAGTAAAAATTACCCCTACCGTGGTGGGGTAAGCTTCTGTGTGATTGGGGAAAGATAGGTTTTCCATGTTTTATTTCATGAGTTCCTTATCTTAATGTTTTAAAATCCTCTTCTCTTCTGTGAATCAGTTTCAATTTCCTATAACAGTTTTTATTAGCATATACGGTTGTATCTGATTTTAGATTTTGTTGTTCATTTATATTTGGTCAATGATCAATATATCCCTCCACTAGGTTCTGGTTTATAAACAATTGATTAGACCAGGACTTAGTGGTGAAGTACTCGGTGATCACCGGTACATGTGTGAGGAGTAGTGAATGTTCTTGATTACTTGGGATAAACAAGACCCGATTGATAATTGACTAAGATAATTGGGTGTATTTTCTACCACTCTATTACACATTGTAAGGGGATTAGACCAACCTAAGATTTTATTAAGGTTTATTCTCACATTTTTTAGTTGACCAAGGGAGTGAGAAGAAACTATTGTTGATTCTCACTCTTAATGATTTAGTAGAGGAGAATTGGGTAAAATGAACAATGATAGAATTACAATTGGAAAACCGAACCTCACCTAATCACCATTTCATATCACTGATTTTAATCACATCATTTGTCAATTTTTTTCAAAAGTTTCACTTAATTACTTTACTTTATTTAGTTTCTTTCTTGTATTTTCTAAATCAAAAAATTTCTAAAAAACAACCTCACTTCTTTCTATTTTAAGGTGACAACTTAATTTTTGTGCACTCCTCTCTGGAGACAACCTAGGTAATCCACTATAATACATTTTAACATAGGTTATATTTGTTTTTTCCACACCCCACGACAGGAACATGTCAAAAGTTGGCGTCGTTGCCGGGGAGGTAGCACCAACATTTCTTTTCTTTTCTTTTCTCTCTTTTCATCTTTTCTCTTCAAAATTGCATGACTCAAACCTCAAAAACTGAACCTTTACCCATAGATCCTAAAATTGAAAGAACCTTGTTGAATAGACTTAGAAACATTAATTTGGAATCTGAATTTGAGGAAGTTCCCCTTGTAGACTCAAGTGAAACTTCAAGTGTTCATTGTGAGCCTGTCATCATGGATGAAAATCAAAACCAAACACTTAGAGACCTCTGTGCACCACAATTCCTTAATCAAAACAATCAACTTGCCATGCCAGTGTTACAAAATGATTTTTAAATGAAACCTAACATGATTATTTTGCTTCCAAAGTTTCATGGTTTGGCAGGTGAAGATCCAAAAAAACACATCAAAGAGTTCACACATGTTTGCTCAACTTTCAGACCCCGTGGAATTACCGAGGAGCAGGTAAAGTGGAGGGAATTTCCGTTTTCATTAGATGGAGCTTCTAAAGAATGGTTGTACGACCTACAACCAGGAGACGTACATGACTGGAATGACCTGGTAAGATGTTTTATGCAAAGATTCTTCCCCACCTCTAGAAGCACAGCCATTCAGAAGGAAATCTACACCATACGACAATCATCTGGAGAAACCATTTACGAGTACTGGGAGAGATTTAAGAAGCTATGTGCCAGCTGTCCACATCAAGCCATTGAGGAACACCACTTTCTTGTCTTCTTCTATCAAGGACTATTGGAAAATGATAGAAACCTTCTTGATGCATCATCTGGAGGTTCCCTGATTTAAAAGTCACCAGAAGAAGCCAAGGGCTTGATTGAGAAGATTTCCCAAAACTCACAGCAATTTGGAACAAGAGGTATTGGAACAAGAGGTATTCATGAGGTACACACTTCTCATCCATCACCCTTATTAGAAACTAAGATTGAAGAGATTACTAGTTTGGTGAGACAGATGGCCTTGAAGAAAGTTAGTGACCAACAAGCGCCAGCAAAGGTATGTGGTTTATGCTCATCACCTGATCATTTTACTGACCAATGTTCTGAAATACAGGGAATGGAAACATGTGCAGCAGCCTTTCATCCAAGGCAGTTCCAGAAAAATCAAGGATGGAGAGAGCCTAACCAAGTCCAATATGGATTTGGAAATTAGCAGAATCAAGGTAGACCCCCATACCAAAAACAGTTCAAAACCAACCACCATTCCAGAATCAATTCTAGAATCCACCAGTATTTCAACAAAAACCATCTTATAACCATCCTTCTAACCAAAAACCAACCAATATCCAAAGACCCTATGAGAAACCATCCACCAGTTCACAACCTTCAATTCAAAACCAACAAAAATATGAGTTTGAAGGACTGAAAGACACTGTTAAATATTTGTCCAACAAGTTTGAAAGTCTCATGGACTTTCTAACCAAAAATCCAAGTAAACTCACTTCCCAAACAATCCAAAACCCAAAAGAGAATGTTAGTATTATAACTACAAGAAGTGGAAAATAACTCCAACCACCATCCACCATTGAACCTAAAACAATAAAAACTAATATGGGTGAGAATGAAGTTAGAAATGATGAAAATTCTATGAAAATGCATCGGGAAGAAGATAAGAAAGAGGAGGATGATAATGATAGGCCAAGAAGGAAGAAAAAAGAAACACAATTTCAAAGGAAATAAAGGGAGAAGAAATATATACCACCACCATTTCCATCAAGGATGATTGAATCAAAGAGGTTACAAGAAGAATCACTACAAAAAGAAATTCTGGAAACCTTCCAGAAAGTGGAAATCAACATACCTCTACTTGAAGCACTCAAAAAAATTCCAAAGTATGCTAAGTTTTTGAAGGATATTTGCACCAAGAAAAGGCTACTTCAAGGGAATGAGAGGATCAATTTGGGAAGAAGCATCTCAGACCTTATCATACCACAATTTCCAACCAAATGTCATGATCCAGGGACGTTTTCTATTCCATTCACCATTGGTTCATTCAATTTCTCTAATTATTTGTGCGATTTAGGTGCATCAATTAATGTATTGCCTCACTTAGTATATACTTCTTTGCATATGGGAGAATTGAAGCCCACAAGAGTGGTGGTCCAGCTTGCAAATAGATCCACAGTTTTCCCAGCAGGAGTTCTGGAGGATGTCCTGGTAAAAGTCAAAGATCTTTTATTCCCTGCTGACTTTTATGTGTTGAATATGGAAGATGATAGGATCCCATCACACTCACCCATCATTTTGGGGAGACATTTCTTAAAGATGGCCAAAACCATCATCAATTTCCATGAAGGGACACTTACCATGGAGTTTGGAGATAGCACTATCCACTTCAATATTTTTGAATCCATGAGGCACCCATCAGATGATCATTCACTCTCTGCACTCTCCCATGAAGATGACATAGAACCAATTGAATAATCAGGTATGTTTCATGAATTTTTACCATTAGGAGAGATTTTTTCCATTAAAGATATCACTGAACATATGGATTCCCAAACTCTTGGAGGTTCTAATTTCCTATTGGAATAAGAGGTAAAATATGATTTCTTTGATAATTTGTTAAATGATGATGAAGATGATATGATTTATTGTGTGCAGTATGTCAAACCATTGGAAGTGGAGAACCTCAATTTAGTTTCATCTCTTGAGCATCCTCCTGATGTAGAATTAAAACCAATTCCCACTGATTTAAAATATGTTTACCTTATGGAGGGAGAGAAATTACCAATAATAATTGATAATAATATATCTAAAACTCAAGAAAAATCATTGATTGAGCTTTTGAGAGAGAATGTCCAATCAATAGGGTGGATCTTAGGTGATATCCCAGGAATAAACCCAAAAATTTTCTCACATAGAATTTTTCTTGAGGGAGATTCCAAACCTGTCAGACAACCCCAATGGAGGTTGTGAAAAAAGAGATTGAGAATTTATTAGAAGCTGGGATCATCTATCCCATATCAGATTCACAATGGGTTAGCCCCATCCATGTAGTCTCAAAGAAAACTGGCCTAACCATTGTGAGGAATGAAAAGAATGAATTAGTCCCTGTGAGAATTCAGAATAGCTGGAGAGTATGCATCGATTTTAGGAAGCTGAATCAGGTCACTCGAAAAGATCATTTCCATATCCCGTTCATTGACCAGATGTTAGAGAGATTGGCAAATAGAACTCATTATTGCTTTTTGGATGGATTTTCAGGTTATTTTCAGGTACCCATGACCCTTTAGGATCAAGAGAAGACTACCTTTACTTGTCCTTTCAGTACTTTTTCATACAAAAGGATTCCATTTGGATTGTGTAATTATCTAGGTACATTTCAGAGGTGTATGGTAAGTATATTTTCTGATCACATTGAAGATTTCATGGAGGTTTTCTTGGATGAATTCACAGTTTTTGGAAATTCATTTGACCATTGTTTGAAAAATCTGGAATTTTTTTTGAAAACTTTCATTGAAATGAACCTTGTTTTGAATTTTGAAAAGTGTCATTTTATGGTTGAGAGAGGAATTGTCCGTGGGCATGTCATTTCACAGAAATGCATTGAGGTTGATAAATCAAAAATTGAAGTGATAAATTATTTTCCTTACCCAACTTGTGTGAAACATGTTAAATCATTTTTAGGACATGCAGGATTCTACAGGAGGTTTATAAAAGATTTCAGTAAGATTTCTCTCCCTCTCTTTAGATTACTTTTGAAAGATGCTGATTTTTATTTCAAAGGTTCATGTAGGGAAGCATTTGCTGAGTTGAATAAGAAATTGATTACACCACCAGTGATGCAGCCACCAAATTGGGAAGAACCATTTGAGCTACTTTGTGATGCTTCAAACCAAGCAGTTGGAGCTTTCCTTTCTCAGTGAATTGAGGGCAGGCCACAAGTCATTGCATATGCCTCGAAAACCTTAGATGCGGCCCAATTCAACTACACAACAACAGAAAAAGAGTTTTTAGTAGTTTTTTTTTGATTTAGAAAGATTTAGATCATATCTGCTTGGAACTAAAGTCATTGTGTTTTCTGATCATGCAGCTCTTAGGTATATGATGAAGAAGGCTAAAGCAAAACCAAGGCTAGTGAGATGGATGCTACTACTACAGGAGTTCAACATAGAAATAAAAGATAAGAAGGGATCTGAGAACCAAGTGGATGATCACTTAAGTAGACTACCCAACACCGCTGAA
The DNA here is from genome assembly GCA_963277665.1 of Viscum album. Taxonomy (NCBI): domain Eukaryota; kingdom Viridiplantae; phylum Streptophyta; class Magnoliopsida; order Santalales; family Viscaceae; genus Viscum; species Viscum album. The sequence goes on from OY728159.1 coordinate 1,789,178,342, forward strand.
GTTGAGATTCCAGACACTGAACCACTAAATGATCGCCTTCCAGGAGAGCATTTGTACTTGATTGAAGGAGAAATACCTTGGTATGCTAACACGGTCAATTATCTGGTAACATCTCAGGTTCCATCTCATTTAAATTCTCACCAAATTCACAAATTAAAATCTGAATCTAAATATTACATCTGGGATGATCTATTTCTTTGGAATATTTTCAATGACTAAATGATCAGAAGATGTTTGCCTAAAAATGAAATTGAATAAGTCTTTAGGTTTTTTCACACATTAGCTTGTGGAGGACACTTTGTACCTCAAAGGACAGCGAGGAAGGTTTTATAATCTGGACTTTATTGGCCAACACTTTTCAAAGATTCTCATGAATTTTGTAAACGGTGTGAAAAATGTCAGTTTACAAGAAATATTTCAAAGAGACAAGAAATGCCCCAAAAGACACTTAATTTTTGTGAAATATTTGAAGTTTGGGGGATAGATTTTATAGGCCCTTTCCCAATGTCATTTGAAAATTCTTATATTCTTCTTGCTGTTGATTATGTTTCCAAATGGGTGGAAGCAAAAGCCATCAGAACTGATGATGCTAAAGTTGTTTGTGATTTTGTCAGGGATAACATATTTTGTAGGTTTGGAGTTCCTAGAGCCATCATTAGTGATCAATGGACTCACTTTTGTAATTGGAGAATGGCGGATTTGTTGAAAAATTATGGGGTGCATCATAAAACACCAACTCCCTATCATCCACAGACTAATGGGCAAGCTGAAGTGTCTAATAGAGAAATCAAAGGAATTTTGGAAAAGAATGTTAATCCAAATAGGAAGGATTGGAGCCAAAAGTTAGAAGACACATTATGGGCTTACAGGACAGCCTACAAAACTCCAATTGGAATGAGTCCATATAGACTGATTTATGGGAAAAGTTGTCACCTACCTGTGGAATTGGAACATAAGGAATACTGGGCTATGGGGAAGATGAATCTGGATCTTGAAAGTGTTGGGAAAGAGAGAAGATTGCAATTATAGGAGTTGGAAGAAATTCAAAGGGAAGAATTTGAAAATTCTAAGATTTACAAAGAGAGAACAAGAGTGTATCATGACAAACTGATCCAACCAAATGACTTCCATCCAGGAGACAAAGTGTTGTTATTCAATTCAAGACTCAAGCTGATGCCAGGTAAACTTCGTTCCAGGAGGGAAGGTCCATTTATAGTTACTCATGTATATCCTTTTGGTGTTGTGTAGATTGTGAAGGATGGACTGAAGGATCCATTCACTGTTAATGGGCACAGATTGAAGAAATTCCTTGGGACCATGCCATCAGAGCCAATGGAGGAGATCACACTCCTCCAACATGTTTATCAATAAACTCCATCAGGTCGTACCTCTCCTTTATATTTTCATGATTGTTGTGATTCAATTTCCAATATTCTTACATGTTAAATACATTTGAATTCATTGTGGACACTGCATCATTTAAGTGTGGGGGAGAGAACCTTTGTAGTGTAGGATTTTTATGTGTTGTTTGTTTTCCTATTTGTTTTAAAAAAACATGTGTGTGTTTAAAATTTTGTGTGTTTATTTTTCAATTTTTGTGTGTTTTTGAAACTTTTGACCTGAAATGATTATCATTGATATTTTTTAAACCCATCTCCATGATTTAAATAATTAATTCCTTGAAATTGAGCTTAAATGAATGCTGAAAATGACATTGTTTCAAGTTCAATTCTTTCGGAATTTCATGAAAAATACTCTGTTTTTTGAATCCCATGCCACATATCACTGTATTTATATTTGAAATCACATTCCCATGAGGCTTCTGAACCTATTATTTTCATATTCTTTACATTCACCTCACTTCTTGAGAGAACCAAATCATGCTTGATTTAACTAGGATTTGATGTATTCTTGTCAAAACTTGAGGGTTTGAGGTACTTGTGTTTTAAATGATTGAGACATTTCTTTGGTTTGAAAGCCCCCTTTTCAAGATAATCCCTTTAATAATGGCCTACATTTAACATTTAATCCTTGTATCCCTTAGAATCCATGAACATCCTGTTAGGTTAGCCACATTACAAGCCAATATTCCCTATCCAACCTGCTCTTGAAGTGAAATTGCATGATCTATTTGAACATAAGTGTGGGGAGAATATGTCTTGTATTGTACTACCTTATTTGGGGATACTTTGGGTGAAAAAAATGTTGAAGAGATGTTATTTATGCAAAAAAAAAATCATTCTGCAGAAAGCTGTGCCTTTTCTGGAGCTTTCATGATGAGAGAAGTTGTGTCTTTCTGGAGCTTCTAATGTAAAAAGGAAGTTGTTCCTTTTCTGGAGCTTTCAAGAAATATTATATTTGAGAAGATTGAAATGTTTGATGCTGAAATAATGAACTATGAGAACATTCCTTGATATTCCATGGAGAAGGAGTTTATTTTCTTCTAAGGGGAGTGAAGATAAGACCATACTTTTTTGAAAATTAGAGTAATGAAATTTTGCTTTAAAAAGAGCCATGCCCTCTTCATTCAGCATCAGAATTTTCACATATAAATACTACCAACCTAAAGTCACAGAACAAACTTAAAAAGTCCTCATGATAAACATATGTCTTTGACTCACAGTGGGTGTATATGTAGGAATTTATCAAGCCTATGGTGACCATTTTATGAGTTTGGATGAGAAAGACATTGCTAAAAAATTGAAATTTTTGTAATGAGAGATAATGAAAGTTAGGTAAGTGTTTTGTGTGCATGGGAGGAGAAATGAAGAGTAAATTTATTTAATGATCCTAAATTAAGAACATGAAATAATATATTTTGAGGAGGCATGATATATTTTGTTTCTTGTTTTCAAATTGGTGGATCTCATGGATATGTGTTTTGAATTTACTTTGAATTTATTTTGATTCCGACTTGTCCAAGAGTCCAAGTGATAAGTGTGGTGGAATTGATAGAGTTAATATTTTAATTATTATTTATATGTTTTTCAATGATTTAATCCCTCCCAATTATTCAATGTGAGTGTATTTGCATCATTTATGTGTTTTTGGTGTATTTTGGGCTTAAATGTGAAAATGGGGTAATTCTGTAAAATTGTCAGTTTTATATAGCTTCTGTTTTCCGGGAACAACTTTTATAATATTGGTACAATTGAAGTGAATATTTTTTTGTAGGATTCCTATACTTGTGGGCTTAAAATGTTCCTTATGGACCAAGACCCAATTCGAAACCCAATGGTGTAGAAAATTCAATCAAGTGGAGAAATCAGTTTGGAAGGCAGAATGGACCCCACTTAATTAAATATGGAATATCTCCTTCATCCGACCTTAGAATGAGGTGATTCTAGCTGTTGTCGATAGAGGACTTAAAAAGGAAGTTTCAAATTAAAGTTCATAAATTATTGAGCTCATTAATGCATACTTTCGGCGCGTCCAAGTGGAGTGGGTGAAACAGTGTTTGGCATCCAGAAAAGTAATGGTCATTGATTCAGCCATATATTTCTTTACACCTGTCCAATGACTCCAAAATTTTGAGGATCGATAGAAAACTTCATTAAAAACATTCTATAAGAAGGGACCTCAGTGAGTTTTGGCCGGATGATATGCATAATAGAGGAAAATGTCTGGAGGAAAGATTCTGGAGGATCAAATTTCTGTTCATTCTTTTCTTTGTTTTACACTTCTTAGTCTTGTAATGTGTTATTATTTCCACTTAGTCACAATTAAACTTACCATGTTGGGGTAAACTCATGTGTGATTGGGTAAGGAGGGGTTTTACATGTTGTATTTCATGAGTTCCTTATCTTAATGTTTTAAAATCCTCTTCTCTTCTGTGAATCAGTTTCAATTTCCTATAACAGTTTTTATTATCATTTACGATTGTATCTGATTTTAGATTATTTTGTTAATTTATATTTGGTCAATGATCAATATCTCTCTCCACTAGGTTCTGGTTTATAAACGATGGATTAGACCAGGACTTAGTGGGGAAGTACTCGGTGATCACAAGTACGTGTGTGAGGAGTAGTGAATGTTCTTGATTACTTGGGATAAACAAGACCCGATTGGGAATTGCCTAAGATAATTGGGGGTATTTTCTACCACTCTATTACACATTGGAAGGGGAGTAGACCAACCTAATATTTTAGTAAGGTTTATTCTCACATTTTTTAATTGACCAAGGGAGTGAGAAGAAACGATTGTGGATTGTCACTCTTAATGATTTAACAGAGGGGAATTGGGTAAAATGAACAATGATAGAATTACAATTGGAAAACCGACCCTAACCTGATCACCATTTCATATCAATGATTTTAATCACATAATTTTTCAATTTGTTTCAAAACTTTCACTTAATTACTTTACGTTATTTAGTTTCTTTCTTGTATTTTCTAAATCAAACAATTTTTAAAAAACAACCTCACTTCTTTCTATTTTAAGGTGAAAGCTTAACTGTTGTGCACTCCTCTCGGGAGACATCCTAGGTAATCCACTATAATACATTTCAACATAGGTTATATTTGTTTTTTCCACACCCCATGACAGGGACGTGTCAGTACTTCCAAGTACACGGCGTGTACTCCCCATTTTTAAACTGTTCCTCTGGCGGCTTCCCGCCAGCGTGGCACTGTTCACCTGCCGACGTGACTACACTACGTCTCCTTGAGCACACGGAGTGTTCTGTCGCACAGTTGGCCACCATCTTACTATTCACCTGCCTACTAACTACACGGCGTGTAAGGGACCACTACACAGCGTGTAGTCGGTCTTTAGACCCTTCGCCGCCGACATGGCCACACGACCCATGTACTCATCCCACATGGCCAAAAGTACACGGTGTGTGGAAAAAGTACATGGCATGTACTTTCCAAATTTTGGGATTTTTCCCCATTTTCCATATTTTCTCAAAAACACTTATGGAAAAGAGAAAATAAGAAACTCGTACCTCAGAAATAAGAACCGGGTTCTTACAACCCATTACATGGATGTGTTTGTAAGTGTAGTTCAAAACCTCAGAATAAAAAATTCCTAGTATATTTAATATACTGGTGTTTTTATACAAGCATGGAATAAGAATAGTTGAGGGAGTTTAAAAATAAAATAAAAGAAAGGAGTTTGAGGGAGAGTGTTACCTCTTAATTGGGTAACTCCTTTTGGTTTGAACCAAAGGGGTTCCTTGGAAGGATTTATAACCAAAAAAGGATTCAAGGATTAATTTAGGGATGTTTATAAGTTTATTGGATAGATATTGGAAAACAATTAGTGGTTTGATAAGTGTGAAGAAGAGGGAGAGATGGTGTTCTTTTATAGGGAAGGGAAAGGACACACTTTTCATTTTTGAAAGCAAGTTAGGTGTACCAAATTTATTAACCAAAAAGTCATAAAAAACCAAGAAAACTCAATAATGGAAGGTTAATTCTCAAATAATGTCCAAAAAATTAGATTTGGAAAAGTGGATAAGTCTTTTGGGCCCTTAAGATTAATGTTTAGTCCATTATTAAGTTAAATTTTACCTTAATCATTATAATTAATTTTTATTACTTTCACTATTTTTTTGGTCAAAAAATATGTTAAAATTATTATAAATTATAAATTATTCTTATTAAAAATATTAAATCTAATTTTCCAAATTCTAATCACATTTGTGGTGGAAATTAATTTAAAAATGATCTTACTGACAGGATGACACTGCAGGTTTTTAAATTAAAAATGTCTAAAAGATTGCTAAGTTTTTATACCCAATTTCAAAGTGAAATTGATTCCAATGACATAATTTTGATTAATAGATAAAAATATTACCTAATTTAACTTTTAAACTAAATTAGAATCTAATTTAACCTTATAAATAAATTATATTAAAAAGCAGTTTTGAATTAAAATTCAATATTTTTCAGTATTCATTAAAAGAATGAAACCTTACAAAAAATACCAAAAATTTATCCTAACATAATTTTTATATTTTTATTTCAAAAATTATGTTTTCTTTGACATATTAAATCTATAAAAGTTCCAAAAATTTTAATTAAAATGGGTTCTCTATTAAATTATGGTAAAACTTCCTTTATAAAAATATAGTTTTAAGCATAAAATTAGGTTTGTTCTTATCTTATGTCTCTAAAATATATTAGATGAATATAAAAAAATATTTTATTTAATATATAAAATATATATTACATTAATATCACTCACTAATTGTGATTAATTTAATTTATGAAGGCAAAAACCCTTTGGGGTTATAAAAATGAAATATATCCTCTATATTTAATCGGTTCTTATATTTTAATTTCTAATTAATTGGTGACCTATGAATTCATATTATATTTGTGTAAAACATATGTTTTTAATAATTTAGTTATTAATACTAATCTAATGGGTAGTTTATATTAAATAATATATCGTTATTCGGTAAGACATGGTCTTGCATGTTACACAAGCCATCGGGGAAAGTTATTGTTGCATGTAACACAAGCTAACATCGATCTGATATGTAGAGAAAGATAAAATTTATGTTGCATGTAGTGAAATATTAACTTGGGTTTTTGTGTAACTCAAGACAAACATAGTTCTTTAATATAAAATAAACTATTTTTAGTGTTGCATGAAATGAAAAATATCAAAAAGAATAAATTAATACAAAAACAAAATATTTCACAAAATCTTGGGGTGTCACAAAAAATATATAAGAGATTGTTTCAAACCATATAATTATTTAGTTAATTTAAAAACATGAATTATAAAATGAATATTTTGAAATTTAGGGGTTTCTTCCACAAAAACAACCTCAACAATATAACCATTTAAGAATGAACTCATGACATCCATTTGATATTGTTTGAAATCCAAATGTGATTCATAGGTAAGAAACATTATAATGGATTCAAAAACTAGATAATGGTGAAAATGTTTCCTCAAATTCAATACCTTTCTATTGACTGTATCCTTGTGCAACCAATCTAGCTTTATTTCTAACTATAGTTCCTAATTCATCATCTTTGTTTCAAAACACCCTTTTCATGACTGGTTTGTCGAGGTCGCCTTGAGGTAATGATGATGTGTTGGTTTTTGTTGACAGTATTATAAAGGTTGAACATTTCTTGACAATAAAAGAGACCTTTAGTGTTGATGATCTTGGAAATTTGTACATCCGATTGGTGGTACGACTTCATAGGGTCCTGTTAACTATTGTTTCATATAGGTATGCCCAATTTATATCTCATTTCTGTCAGAGATTTCACAGGGAGTTGGGTACATAGGTGCTTCAGAGCATAGTATACCTCCATCATACTGATGGCCAATCAGAGCGTATGATACAGGTTCTAGAGGACATGTTGTGAGCATGCATCCTAGATTTTGGGGGCTCTTTGGAGAGGCACATTCCCCTGGTTGAGTTCACATACAGTAGTAGTTATATGAAGATGATACATATGGAACCTTATGAGGCTTTATATGGTATTCCATTCTATTCTCCCATGTGCTGTTTAGAGGTAGGAGAAGCAGCTTTACTGGGACTCCGTCTCGTGTAGGAGACTTCTGAGCAGGTCTAGTTGATTTAAAACTGGATGGCTACTATACAGTATCACTAGAAATCATATATTGATCACTGTAGATGAACTCTAGAGTTAAAGGTTAGGGATAACGATTTCATACATGTTTCACCGAGGTTTGGACATAGGTGGATCAGTGTAACGACCCGAATCCGGGGCCTCATAACTGGTGCCCCGTACCTGGTTCGCCACATGACCTCAAGCGCGTTTCCCCAAATACCAGAGGCTGCCAACTAGAAGCGAGGGCCTTGGTGAGTCAGTGGGGAAACTATTCCCTCATTGGGTAAAGTATACAGCGGAAGAAAAAACATACACAATAGCAGAAACAGGAACAACATACAACAACTGAAACTAAAAGTAGAAGCAATGTCTGATATAAAAATGATGAAATATGGTACATGTGTCTATGGAAAATAGTAAACAAAACAACATGCTGAAATACAACTGAAACCAAATACTAAAAGTAAACAGCCACTCCAGCAGCATTGCGAGCCAAAGACCGGTCCCATGATCTCCAACTCCAACCAGCAATCAAGTACCTGAGGTGGAAGGGACACAATCCCTATCCACACCTGTAACCAAATAATCTGTTTGGGCCGAAAACAGGACCCAAACTGGGTGTGAGACTAATCCTAGTAGGCAACCACCATAAGATTTGTGCCCAACTGTTAGTGATAAATATAGAGAAAGTAAAGGAAATATATATGGTAATGAACTAGGATTACACTAGTAGAAATCCTACCAACTACCATTCACATTCATTTAATTAAACAACCAGGGAATCTAGAAAATCTCTCTATTCCGAGGTAAAGCAAGTAACAAAGCAGGTAACTAAAAGACTACCTAACCCACAAGCAGTTCAAACCCAAGCTTTTTCTTTAGCTTGGTGGACTCGTCACAACCAACCAAACAAATTTCACACTAACTCTCCGGGTGGCTCAAACTAGCAGACCCCTAGAGTCCAGTAATCAAACAAGGCACATACACTCTGGGAAGCTCTTACGTCAATTCCCCTATGGTCTTGCAATGATAGTTACAGACTCTCTGAGGAAGCACTTACATCTAATTCCTCCTGTTTTCTCGATACGTGTGTAAACTAATAACACTATTGGGAAGCACAAAGTCCTATTCCTATAGGTCCTGTGTACGAAACTAAAACCAACAGACCCTCTAGGGAAGCACTTAATCGTTTATTCACTCTTTGATCTCCTGCACCAGGTTCTCACAACCCTGAGCAGTCCAGTCGAGCATAATCAACTTTCATCAGCCCTAAGTAAGTTTAAAAACTAGTTGGCTAATAGCTACAATGCATTAAGAACATTTAAATAGTAGGCCACACCTGCAAGAAGTTATAACAAGTAAACTAGCAATTGCAATTGGGTTTGCCTCATAGGAAAACAGTGCCAAATGACGATAAACAACCAAACAGGGAAAAACACCCATGGGGTGATTCTCAAACATGAAAGAAAGCATACATTAGTATCAATTAAGTATAAGCTAACAAGCAATCTAAGGAGATTAACCATTAGGATCAAAATCCCAAACCCGGGATACCCGATACATGGGTATCTGGAACATTGGCAACCAAAACTCAAATACATTCAACGTAGGGAAAAAAACCACCTACCTCAATCCTTGGATATTGATATAAGTTAACCGAGATGATTGATTCCTCTTAGAACATCAAAGATCTGAGAAAACGTCCAAAACGCTCAACCCACGATAACTTGAAAACGAGGAGGAATCACGAAACAAGGCTAAAGAAGAACCAAGAACTCACCGCTGCAATTCTATTTCAACTGACGGTGTTCGATTCGGATAGCCGGTGATGGATTGGTGGATTGGAAAATATTTGGCCTCCTCGGACGCTTTGGGCAGAATTGGGCAGAGAAGAAGATAAAAACAGGGTTAAGTCGCGACCCTGGTCCGATTAATGAAATAAAAAGAAAATTACACGGTGTGTACTTTTAGAGTACACAAAATGTACCTTGGTTTTCTGTACTCCACTTTAAGCAGCCTCCACATCACCCTATATGGCCGTGTGTGTGTCCCGGACACGGCTAGCACACGGCCTCACGCGGGAGAAAAGTACACGGCGTGTACTCATAAAGTACACGACGTGTACTCTGAAAATTTCCAGATTTTCCCCTTTTCCTTAAAAAAGATCAGAAAAGGAAAACATACCTAAAACGATGATCCGAGTTCTTAAAAACTTCCCCCATTAAATAAATTTATCTCCGAATTTCCCTAGAGAGGCATAGAAGAAGAAACCCCGAACAGCTCCGGCCACTACGATCATACATCGGCCTCCCGCTCCCAATTCTCGTCCTGCACTCACCCGTGCTACCATAGCACCCGTACTAGAGGAACAGACTGGCCATAGAGAACATTTGTACAATGATCTACAATCCGGATAGGATTCTCTTCAAATGACGCATCCGCTTCAAGATCAACCTCATCAGGTAGAAAGATATGAGACAGGTCTAAAAAGTAACGTCAGAGCTCGGAAACGTGGAAGACATCGTGCATAGCCCGGTAACTCTGAGGTAATTGCTACTTGATACTAGCCTCCTAAACTGCCTATAACTGAGTCCTCATGCTCAGTGCATTTGACACAACATTTCCTTTCCCAGGAATATAGGAAAGCTCAATGTCGAAAGACTTCAGGTACTCGACCCACCTCTACTGTCTTATATTTAAGTCACGTTATGTGAAGATATACTTGAGGCTCTTTTGGTCAGTATATATCACAAAATTCTCTCCAAGAAGATAGTGTCTCCAACAATGAAAGGCATGAACAAAAACATCCAACTCCAGGTCGTGTGTAGGGTAGTTCCTCTCATGTGGCCTCAACTGCCGAGACCCGTAAGCAATGACCCCACATCCCTGCATAAGCACAACTCCCAGCCTGATACCTAAAGCATCACAGTAAATAGTATAGCCCTTGCTCGGTTATGGAAAGACCAGTACCAGTTATGATGTCAACCATCCCTTCATCTCCTAAAAAGATAACTCAAAAGAATATGACCGTAAAAACTTCACCCCTTCTTGGTCAGACCTGTCAGCGGTGCTGCTAGGCGTGAAAAGTCATGTATAAACCGCCTGTAGTAACCAACCATCCCCAAGAAACTCCGTACCTTGAATACATTATTTGGATGCTTCTATGTAACCACCACACTCACCTTTTCTGGGTCTACTGATACTCCTGTCTCTGAGATGACATGACCCAAGAAGTGAATCTAATCCATCCAAAGGTGGCACTTTGAGATCTTATCATATAACTAATGCTCTCTCAGTGTACTCAATACGATCTCAAGATGGGTAGCATGGTCGTGTCGTGTGTGAGAGTACACCAAGATATCTTCCATGAAAACCACCATGAAGGAATCCAAATAAGGATGGAAGACTCTATTCATTAGTGCCATGAAGGCTGTTGGCGCGTTCGTGAGACCGAACGGCATAACCAAGTACTCGTACAGACCATATCTACTATGGAAGGCTGTAAGAGATATATCAGATGGTCTGACATGCAACTGATGATAGCCGGATCTCAAGCCAATCTTTGAGAACACCCTGGCTCCCCAAAGCTGATAAAAAATATCATCAATCGTCGAAAAAGGATATCGGTTCTTGACCGTCAACTGGTTCAGCTTCTGATATTCCACACACAGCCGTAAGGTACCATTCGCCTTCTTTGCAAACAACACTGGAGAACCCCAAGGGGACGTACTGGGTCAGATAAAACCCTTTTACTATAACTCCTACAACCGTTTATTGATATCTTGTAACTCAGGCGTCGCCATCCTATAAGTAGGTATGGATACCGATGCTGCTTCTAGCACAAGCTCAATAGAGAAGTCTACCTCTCGCTCTGGAGGAAACCCTGAAAAGTCTTCTGGAAATACATATGGAAAAAGATCAAATAACATAGGAAAATTCATATGAGAAGTCCCCTGTTCATCCAGATATAAACTAGAAATCTGGGCTGTAACACTGCCCAACCCATGATGCTCTAGTCCAGCTCTGATCGCCTGGACATCCCATTTTCCCTTGTGAAGAAAAGATCCACCCTCCAGTGATGTGAAACTCACCCTTCGGCAATAGCAGTCAACAAAGGCCAGGAAGGAAACTAACCATTCCATCCCAAGAATGACATCATAACCCATCATCTCAAGGACATAAAGATGCCACAAGAAGTGACACCCACCAACCTCAAGGGGCACTCCTTGCACTGATGCACACTAACAGTTATAAGTCCCAAGGGAGTGTATAGTGTCATCATATCCTCATAAGTAAAGACTGTAGGTCTAAGGCTCTTCACAGTGTGCACAGAAACAAAGCTATGAGAAGATCTGGTATCAAAAAGTACACAAGATAAAACTGAGGCTACTAAGATCGTACCCCGAACTGTGGATGGTCCAGGATCTCGCCCCTGATGAATCTGCTCTACCGCAAATGTCTGGCCAGTACCGCAGCCCTGTGTAGCAGCCTAATATCCCTAGGATGATCCTCCCTGAGCCTGACCACTGCATCCTCAACCTCTAACCTGGACTAAACTACCTGAAGAACTCCATCCCCCAGTTTCCTATGGAATTGGTAATCCTGCTCCTGTATGAGGAGTAGAAACAAATCCTCCTTTACTAGCCGCTAGAAGAAGAACCCTGCAAAAAAGCTGCAGATGACCCATCTTGCCACAAGATCAGCACTCTACTGGGTCTCTTGGGCATTGAAGCTTCTTATGCCCGCTCTTTCCACACTGATAGCATACCACCTGGTTTCCCGAAGGGAGAACCCGTCTACCAGAAGAAATACCTCACCTCCTCGAGTCACCTCGAGTAGACTCTTGGTGGCGCTTCTTGCTGTCAGTATGAAATGAATCAGCCTTGGGTGCTGAACTGCCCTGGTCAACAGCTCCAATATCCCTCAAATATTGTTCAGTGATCAACGCCTGGTTGACTATCAGAGTAATAGAAGTCAACTGGAAGACGTTCACCTGTGATCTGATCTCTAGCTTGAATCCTTCCTCAAACTTCCTTTCCAAAAATATCTAGTCATTTCCCAAAACGGGAGTGAAGCGCTGTAACTCAGTGAAACGGGAGGAATACTCCATAACCAAAAGATTACCCTGCTACAAGTTCATGATCTCTCTAGCTCTGTCGGCCCTCAGTGTCGCCGGATAGAAGTAGTCATATAACTTATGCTGGAACTCGTCCCAAGCCATAGTCCGTTGGATCCCTGCCTGCGAAAATACATCCCACCATCTCTTGGCAGAATCTCACAGCATGTAAGTCGCGAGCTTCACCCTTCTGTCTGGGGGTTTCACCAGATTCTCGAAGATGGAAAGCATGGTTTCTAGTCATGAATCTGCAGCCTGAGGTCCTCCATCCCTGGTAAAAGTGGAAGGATGCTGCTGCTAAAAAACACGTGTCAGCTCTACCATAGACGGGGCAGGATGCTGAGCTCCCTGGAAGGTTTGCATGAATCTCATGAAACCCTCTTTGAACTGAGTGTTGGAACTAGTGTATGGAATCACTACAGGTTCCATGTACAGAATGATCAACGGAACTACTGGTAGTCCTTGGTCTACCATATTAGGCGTACGATCACTGCCTGGTTCCTAACGTGCAACAGGAGGCCGTCTTGGAGCCATAGCCCAGAAAGGTCAAAATCACACCTCAGAATTGGGATTACCAAGGACAGAACACAAGGGTACAAAACTAGAATAGGAGAGAGAAGCACTTAAGTTTTCCAAAACATGACTACACGGCGTGTATTTAAACTACATGGCATGTTTGTTAAAGCCATTCACATGGGCGTGTACATTTTCCACTACTGGTCGTGTAACACCCCAGACTACACGGTGTGTTATTCCAACACACCACGTGTACTTGAAATCCACTCCCATGCCCGGGTCTCATTACACGGCTAACCTACACGGTCCTCTTAATATTAAACTACACGGTGTGTTCACTAAGGACACGACATGTACTAGATAGGTTCGGCGACCCGTGTAGCAGGTTACACGGCTGGTTACATGGATGACACTTACACGGAGTGTTCCGAGAAAACACGGTGTGTATACGAGAAGATAACACCATCCCATGTTGTTCGTGACACGGACGGGTACCTAGAACAAGGCTACATGGTGTGTTCTAAAAAAACACGGTGTGTACTACACGAGCATCCCTGACCCATGTTGTTAATGACACGGCTGGTTACACGGTCGACTACTACACAACATGTATTTATCGCACACGACGTGTCCCCGAAGACTTTCTACAACCCTGTGTCTCTGTTCACACAGTCAGTAGAACGGTTTAAAAACTACACGGTGTTTATTAATAAAGTACACACCGTGTATTCTTGGTTTTTCCAGGCAATAGCTCAGAAACTGCACCGAATGCCAAAAACACTGAAAAACAAACATCTATGTGCCAAATTCTGATCCGTGGGGGCCCATACTCCCCACGAATCAAATCTTGGCATCATAACAATGCATACACCAAGTAAACAACATAAAAATCCAATGATCCACCAAATTAGGATCCTCAAGGGCCCATAACACCTCTAAGACCAAATTTTGGCGTCCATGATAAATTAACTGCAAAAATAAACAACACCCTATCAACATAGAGGTATCTCTATCACAAAAACTATCACAACATCATGCATAATCTATCACGACATCTATTAAAACAACATGAAATCTCTAATTCACCCTAGATGACATGGAAAAAGGCATGACATTTGATTTCCTAACCAGTGCCCATATGATGCATGAGATGACATACCCTCATCTCATCAGGTTGCAACAAAATAAAACCACAATAATATGAACTGTAATAGCACAAAACATGTGCATCACCACAAAATAAAACCACAATAATATGAACTGTAATAGCACAAAACATGTGCATCACCCAATGATGAAATACAATAAACTGTAACACTTGTAAAAACTGAAAATTGCAATTACGGGGTAATATAGCTTTTCCCTGTACACGGGTTAATTACTCCCGGGCACAGTTAAGTACTAACTACCCATTCCTTCCTATCCCTGTCTATTATCACAAAATAGTAAGTAAATAGAAGAGAAAGAAAACCTCCTCTGATACCACTTTATAACGACCCGAATCAGGGGCCTCATAACTGGTGCCCCGTACCCGGTTCGCCACATGACCTCAAGCACGTTTCCCAAAATGCCAGAGGATGCCGACTAGCAGCGAGGGCCTTGGTGAGTCGGTGGAGAAACTATGGCCTCATTGGGTAAAGTATACAGCAGAAGAACAAACATACACAATAGCAGAAACAGGAACAACATACGACAACTGAAACTAAAAATAGAAGCAATGTATGATATAACAATGATGCAGTATGGTACACGTGTCTATTTAAAACAGTAAACAAAACAATGTTCTCAAATACAACTGAAACCAAATACTAAAAGTAAACAGCAACTCTAGCAGCATCGTGAGCCAAAGCCCGGTCCCATGATCTCCAGCTCCAACCAGCAATCAAGTACATGAGGAGGAAGGGCCACAATCCCTATCCACACCTGCAACCATATAATCTGTTTGGGCTAAAAAACAGGAACCAAATAGGGTGTGAGACTAATCCCAGTAGGCAACCACCACAAGATTTTTGCCCTACTGTCAGTGAGAAATATAGAAAAAGTAAATGAAATATATACAGTAATAAACTAGAAGTACACTAGTAGAAATCCTACCAACAGACATTCACATTCATTTAATTAAACAACCAGGGAATCTAGAAAATCTCTCTATTCTGAGGTAAAGAAAGTAACACAATAGGAAACTAAAAGACTACCTAACCCACAAGCAGTTCAAACCCAATCTTGTTCTTTGGCTTGGTGGACTCATCACAACCAACCAAACAAATTTCACACTGACTCTCCGGGTGGCTAAAACTAGCAGACCCCTATAGTCTAGTAATCAAACAAGGCATAGACACTCAGGGAAGCTCTTACGTCAATTCCCCTATGGTCTTGCAATGATAGATACAAACTCTCTAATGAAGCACTTACGTCTAATTCCTCCTATGGTCATGATACGTGTGTAAACTAAGAACACTATTGGGAAGCACAAAGTCCTATTCCCGTAGGTCCTGTGTACGAAACTAAAACCAACATACCCTCTAAGGAAGCACTTAATCGTCTATTCCCTCTTTGATCTCCCGCACTAGGTTCTCGTAGCCCTGAGCAGTCCAGTCGAGTGTAATTGACTATCATCAGCCCTAAGTAAGTTCAAAAACTACTTGGATAATAGCTACAATGCATGGAGAACATTTAAACGGTAGGCAACACCTGCAAGCAGTTATAACAAGTAAACTAGCAATTTCAATAGGGGTTTCCTCACAGGCAAACAGTTCCAAACAATGATAAACATCCAAACATGGAAAAAACCCATGGGGTGATCCTCAAACATGCAACAAAGCATACATTAGTATCAATTAATTATAATCTAACAAGCAATCTAAGGAGATTAACCATTAGGATCAAAATCCCAAACCCGGGATACCCGATACATGGGTATCCGACACTTTTGCAACCAAAACTCAAAGAAATTTAACGTAGGGAAACAAACCACCTACCTCGATCCTCTAAGATCGATATAAGTGAACCACAATGATTGATTCCTCTTAGAACATCAAAGATCTGAGAAAAGTTCCAAAACAATCAACCCACGATAACTTGAAAACGAGGAGGAATCATGAAATAATGCTAAAGAAGAACCAAGAACTCACCGCTGTGATTATATTGAAACTGACGATGTTCGATTTGGATAGCCGGTGACATATCGGTGGCTCGAAGAAGATTCAGCCTCCTCGGATGCTCTGGGCGGAATTAAGCGGAGAAGAAGACAAAAACAAGGTTAAGTCGCGACCCTAGTCTGATTAATGAAATAAAAAGAAAAGTACATGACGTGTAATTTTAGAGTACATGGAATGTACCTTGGTTTTCCATACTCCACTTTAAGCGGCCTCCACGTCACCCCACACGGTCGTGTGTGTGGCCCAGACACGGCCAGCACACGGCCTCGCGTGGGAGAAAAGTACACGGCGTGTACTCATAAAGAAGACGTCGTGTACTCTGAAAATTTCCATATTTTCCCCTTTTCCTTAAAAACGATCAGAAAAGGAAAACATACTTGAAACGAAGATCCAGATTCTTATAATCAGGAGATAAGGTAAACTTTCATCGAGATATTTCGTGCCATTTTAGATTTTGGAGAGAGTCAGGTCGGTTTCCTATTAGTTGCAGTTACCTTAGAGGTACCAAGCCATGAATGACTTCTTCCATTTATCTCATCTATGCTGCTATCACTTAGAATCGTCTCATGTTTTTCAGCCTGAGGAGGTTGAACTTTAGGTTGATGCCTCCTTTGAGGAGCATCTGATACATATTGTTGACAGGAGTACGAAGGTTCTTCGAGGATAGTAAGTTCCTCTAGTATGGGTTCTATGTAAGTATGACCATTTATAGAATGAGACTTGGGAGAGGGAGGTCCACGTATGTGCTCAGTGGCCATATTTGTTTTCAGATGAATCTTGACCACCCTTTAGAGAGAAATTTAGGGATGAATTGAAATAAGGGGGGAAGATTATAAGATCCTGAGTTTTTTCTTGAGGTACAAATCTTATTTTTGGGTTAAATGTGCTGTTGATTTCCTTTTTGGAATATACCCTAGGCCAGGTCATGGTCCGGTTGGGTTGTTTTTGGGAAAGAAATGGGAAAATAGACTGAAATATGGCCACAGGCCAGGTACACATCATGTACTTCTAGTACATGCCGTGTACTGGGATTTCATGATGTGTAGCCAGTCTTGCTCAGAAAAAAATAAAAAGGGAATTACATATTGTGAACCTTAACTACACACCTTGTACCTTTCCCAGAGGGTTTGTTTTATAAAAGAGGTAGTGACTTAACTTTTTGATGGACATAAGTTTTTCTCCTATTTTTGGAACCCAAAACCACATTAATCTGGTTTTTCATATATAGAAGTTGTCCAGACTCTGATTCGAGCACCGTCTTTCATGTTGAAACAAAATTTGTAATTAATAAATTCTTTTTTTTATTATTTCTTGATTCTTTGGAATAATGACTGTGGTATTTGGATTTAGGACCATATGCCCTAATATCTCATTCTTCATATTTTCTTCGGATTTCTTCCAAACCAGGATGAATTAAGACTTGATACTAGATGAGTTGTCTACTACCGAGGTGAGGTGGGTGGTATATAATTCATTTCAGCTTTTATTGTGATTTTCAGGAATTCGACCAATATGCCTCCCATCAGACTTTTCAGCGAGGCCTCATTTTTGAGCAAGTTTCTTACTATAGCTGTAGTCAGACCTAGTGAGGATGCATGTGGGTTTCGTTTAGGTGCGTTGAAAACCATTGATCATTTCATGGTCACCAAAGGGGTGAACCTTAAGGGAATTACTTTTTTATGCCAGTTTAAACCACCCAAGTGTTTTGTTCTTGGTATTTCTTAGTTAGAGGAAGCCTATTAATTCTTTGGTAGCTTGAGTAGATTGTTTAGGAGATGTACTACCTCCTTGCTTAATGAATATCGTGTTATGCCTTTTCCTTTTTTGATAGTTTGGAAAGTTAAATGGATAATATGGGTGGGTATACCTATATTAAATGACTAATGGCATGTTAAATGGTTTATATGGGAGGGTAGGCCCATATTCTTGTTTTGATAAATGGTTTGTATGGGTGGGTATATTCATGGTTTGTGCAGGTTGATGGGAGTGGGTATACTCACATAGAATGAATGTTTAATTTGAATACCTGATGGAATGGTTTTATTTATTCTTTGGACGTCTCTCCATGGATCTGGAACACGATAGTGGATGCCTTGGGTTGAATCTTCCCCTTGGGTCTTGATTCCATGGGATGCCTCAGGCCTTGCTACCCTGTGGATCCAGCTTGCTTGGGCTCACTTAGGAATTTATATTTCCATGCTCCTAGGACCCCAACCAGTGCCTAACTGAGTTTACACCAGGGATTCCCATGGGACTCGATGGGATTCCTTGGACAAGATCCTTGGATTCAACCCTCTGTGGTCTAGATATTTGTTACATGGATGCCTTGGTCTACGAACACATTGGATCTGACCTTTGTGGTCTTCTATTCGATATATGGCATGGACGTGGTATATTTGACTTCACTATACGGTGTGGCCGTGGGATACTTGATTTATATATACAGTGTGGTTGTGAATTTCTTGATACAGATGGATGTACGACATGGTTGTGTGACTTGCTTGTTTACTTTGATTTTAGCTGCCTTGTTAGGAGATGACTCTTTTATAGGTAGCCTTGAGGGATGTTTGGTTTTACTTAATGTATTAGACTTATTCCATGGGCATATATACTTACTTTAATGGCTATTTACACTTTCTATCAATTTTTTATATTGCTATTAGAATTTTATAGACATGGGTGGTTGGTTACTGGGATGTTTATATCACACCCTGTTTGGGCCTACTCGGGGACCCAAACAGATTATATGGTTGCAGGAGATGATAGGGGAAAACACTATAGTACAGTTTTTTTATTATATATTTGGAGTAGGGGAGCATAGGACCAAGCCGAGACTTGCATTGCTGGGACACCTTTTTTGTCTTTTGTTATTTTTTGGATACTTATACTGTATTACATTACCATGTACCTATTTTTTCTGGTTTCTAGATACTTGTACCATCTGCATCATTTTGTATAAGACACTTCTGGTTATTGATATTTATTCCTGTCTTGTATTACTTTCAGTTTTCTGTTGTTTATTCGCTTCCACTATTGTATGTATTTGACTTCTATTGTGATACTCTAGTAATGATGGCATATTCTCCCCACTAACTCACCTAGTCCCTTATTTCTAGTCAACATCCTCTGGAATTTGGGGAGATGTGCTTGAGGACATGTGGCCAACTTGGCTCGGGGCACTATTTTGGGTGGAATCTAGGTCTAGGATGTTACACCATCATAGTGTAAAATGTAACTTACTAAACCCAGTTCATTCCCCATTCTAGTCATTTATATCTCATGAGATATAGATCTTAACCTAATGCATTATAGGGAGATATAGGTCCCACTCACCGCATAATAAAAATCATACGTATGTGTTCCAAAAGATCATAATCATTCAACATATCATAAACTATAAAATTAAATGCATTTCATAAATATTTCATCAAATCATAACCTATGGAAATGTTAGAGGTTTAATAATTATTTAATCTTTTCATCATAGAATAACCTATGAAAAGAAGTAGGTTTAATAAGCATTTTATCATGATATAACCTGTGGAAGAGAAATGAGCTTCATAAACATCTTGTCATCACAAAAATAAACCATTTAGAGAAAGAATAATAATGTTATCCTGGGATTATATCCCAATTAAATCATAAGTAACATCAAAGTATGTCATCTTAGATGGATAATTATTTCGAAAGAATACTTGGAACATTTCTTGGGGAAGATAAATTTTCTTTGAAAATTAATTTTTAAAACATAAAACATTTTAAATATACTTTTATTTGAAAAAAAAAACATTAAAACTTATAAAATAATCTTTAAAATTCATTTAAAATATTTTTTTTGATGAAAGTCACCTTTCCACTTATAAAAAAATAAAACATTTTTAAAATCCTTCTCACATTGAAATCATTTATTTAAAATAAAAAAAATTCAAAAAAATTACGAAAAATATATACTTTTAAAATAAATTTGAAAAATTTTAAGGGAGAATTGAAATCATTTATATTTCATCACATTGTAAAATATTATTCATTCCATGTGTGTTAAAAACAAATATTATTTCCATATTTTCAGTAAAATCCAAACATGCATTGTTTTGAAAATGAAATGAAGATTATTTTAATTTTTTTTTGTAAAAAGTAAAAATGGGTAAAATTTTCTTTAATAAATAAATTTTGAAAAGTTAAGAATATTTTTGAAAATATTTTGAGAAAACATGATTTTTTAATAAAAAGGGTTCTTGACCGAAAAGATAAATAAATAGGATTTTTTAAAAACATTTTTATCAATTATTTTAATTAAAAAGGAGTGGAAAATGGTAATATTACTTAAAATAATTATGAATAACCATTGGAAAAATATTAATGATAATTATTAAGATATAGATCAAAATATTTCAACATTGGAGACATAATCATAAACAGTCCCGAAAAACATTGAGATTGTAACATAAAAATCTTACCACTTTGGTAACATTGAATTATAATACCCATGAAAGAATATAATTAAATGAAACTTAAAATATTAGGATTATAAATAAATTAATGAAATTACATATAATAGGGGTTTTTATACTCTTCTTAAAATAATATATGTGCATAATATAATCATACGTCTCAAAGAAGGAATACTGAGACAAAATCCCTTACTACTTTGGTATCTTTTGAATCATAAACCCCATGAAAGAGAGAACCTAAAATGGATATGTAAATACACATAGTTATAATTATAATTATCACAAAATAAATTCATGGGTATTATATACACCACATAAAAGAAAGACACGGTGAATATGGATTTTGTCTCACAGAAACTAAAAGTGAGACAGAAATCCCTTACCTTGAGTCTCGACTTTAATTGTCAACATTCAAAAATCCTATATAATAAATATAATTTTATTATATATCTATTACAGAACCATAATTATATATATATATCATACCATATATAATTTTCTTGTGATCATTTATTACTTGTTCATTAACAATTCCTTGTTAAAATCACATTTTGGGTAATAAATGATTTATTTTTCGTATATGTTTTGATTTTTTATTTTTGGTCCTATTAATTTGATCATGGTTCCATTATCTCTGAAATAATAATCATGAAATAATTATCATATTTATACATCAATTATAACTTTAGGACTAATTATGAAATATTATTTTGAGATATGAAGTGTGTTACGTTCATGAAGATAGTAGGTCGTACGTACGCGTGAGTAACATTTCCATTATTCAGTGATCATTATGAAATGAAGGTAAGTAATATATGATATTTAATGAATTATAATAATATCATAAATACCACATTATTATTTTTAAATATAGTTATACATAGCATCCATGTGGTGTGGTGATGAAAAGAGAGTGACATCGCTTCGTGAAGGCGATAATCCACACGTACATGAACGACGTTGTCATCTCTTAGTGAGTAAAATGGTAAGAAAGAAAATGAATATTATCTTTTAATAATTATAAATATTTTATTAATATAATAATTATTTCATTTATATCACATTTATTTATCCTTATTACCATCCATGTAAAGCATTAGTGAAAAATGAATCGCATCGATTCATGAGGCGGTAGTCCACCATACCTACGAACGACATTATTGTATCTCCTACAGAATATAAAGTAAAAATGTATATATGATATAATGACTATAGAGTTTTAATTATGTTATTAATATAATATATATACTTTATATCCATTATAATAACCAACCTTGATAGGTGGTGATGAAAAAACGAATGACATGAGTTCATGAGGCGGTAGTCCTCCATATACTCGAATGATGATTTCATAAACCATTTAACAGAAGTGGGGATGGTTTTAGGTGACTAAATTAAAATAAAAACATCTTAGTATATTTTATATACTCATTTTATTATATAATCATGTTTTAAGAAGAATTTTAGGAAGTGGAAGAAGAAATAAAATAAAAACAGTCATTGAAGAACGTTACCTCTTCTTCAGGTATGCTCCTTAGGTTTGCACCAAAATCCTTCCTAGATTGGATTTATGCACAAAATAGGGATTATATGTAATGAAATGACCTAGGTTACCCTAAAACTCAGAACCCGACCCAATCTGTCACATACCCAAAGGGCGTTTCTGATCCCCACGGGCTGACAACAAGCACTCGGGCATCAAATGAAAAAACCAAGGGAATGATTTTGCCCAACTTGAACAACCACATGGCATACATATACAAGGAAAGAAAGTATCAACAGAAGAATAACAAAATATATATTCCATAATTGTAAGAAAACAACAGAAACAAAACAACTATAATATCATCTAAAAGCTCCAAAAGACAAGTTTGAATGCAAGGGACTCAAAACCAACAGCTACTCCAACGATGGAATGGACAAACTCCAACCATCTCACTATTAGCTACCCATCCCAGCTGACACAAACCTCACTGCTTCACTATGAATCCTTCCCTTTTCGTGCACTAGAAGAAAAATAAAGGTCTATGCACCACCAAAGTAGTGTGTGGGGTGTGAGATAACAGTCTTAGTAGGATCTTACCCAGGTGTTCCATAATAAGTTTCTATATAAAAAATCATGTATGCTCATTTTTAAAATAAAACATGGCATGATACACAGTAAATCATTTTTATAGAAAATATGGTAAACATTTTCTTTCCCATAGTTCTAAACAAAAGTAGGTATATCATTTTCCAAAGAATATTTACATATAATTTTTCACCAGCATCAACATGCATATCAAGGCTAATTCAGAAATCCAAGCAGCATAAACTAGAATCACAAGTTTCACAACACCAAGGAATACTACAGGTCTAGGTTAGCAGACTACTCGTACCAAAATAAACAAGTGAAAAAAAACTGATTCTAGAATAATGGTCCTAGGAAGTAGAGGAATACCTCATGTGTAAACCCCCCAAAATATAAATATCAGTCCCTTAGAACAATAAGCCTAGGAAATAGAGGAAATCCCCAAGAAAAACCTCCTTGATAATCACAAATAAATGGATGATGGACTCAAGCTAAACCTTCCACATAAGTACCCAAGGTAACCCATGTCCTCTTTTTTCACAAACCCATTTAAATGTCTTGAAAACCATTCAAAACTATTTATAATCCATTTATCAAAATCCAAGAAAAAACATTTTTCTTTCAAAACCCATTTTCAACCCACACAATAATCATGACAATTTCATAAATCAATTTATAAATCAATTTTCAAAGAAAAACAGCAGGTTCGTTATCATAGGCTAGATATGGAACCACCAACCTCAATGTTCGGATCACACACGCCTGTAACAGAATCCAAAACCAAGAATGAAACCCAGAAACACCAACAAATTCCCTAGAATCCAATCCATGAAAATATTGATTCATACATAAACACAAAAGGTCGAAGAAAGAGTGGAAAAGTACATACCTCGGAGAAGGAATCCCACAACACCATATCCAATGAAGGTAAAAGGCCTCTAGAATGAGATCTCACAATAGATCTAGAAGAAGATGAAATGAAACATCAAACTTGGATCAGTGGATTTGATAACACAAGGCTAGGGTGCTATCACAATCAATCGCAAGGATGAATATGAGAGAGAACTTACTCAGAGAGATGTACTATAGAAACAATGATGAACCAGAGCTGGTCAGATGGATCCATAAGGTGTGAAACCTATGAAAAATTACTAGGGCAATTCTAAGGTTGAGATTCACAAAGTTTTTAGAGACATGAACCAACCAAAACTCCCAAATGCATGACTTTAAACTGGGCATGGGCCAGGTCACAATGTGTACCCCTTGGTCATGATGTGAAGGCCATGTTGGATAAGTTACACTGAAAAACCCATCTCATCAGATTGAAAACCAACATTTTCACCCTAAATGACATGTACCCATCATTCACGACATGTACAAGCTAACAAAGTGACCACCCCTTCATGAAATGGTCTCCCATGCCACAACATAAAACCAACACCAAGTAAACGATGTGTACTTCCGGTACACGGTGTGTACCTATTCTGCAGTCTCTAGTAAACCGAGAAAAAAATACATAAAAGGATTTTAAAACAATAAGGGAACATAGAATGAGGGAAAACTGACCCTATCAAGGTAATTGGATATTAAAAACTCCCCACCATAAAGACTTTACATCCCTGAGAAGTCATGTGGAAGATGTATCCTCTAGAAAGATATGAGGCCACTGCTCCCTCATCAATGAATCACATTCCCAAGTCTCATGAGAATACGATCCCGATTTCCATAGAACTCTGACCAATAGAATTAACTTCCTATTAAAGAATTTCATCTAAGAGTGAACGATCTCAATTAGCTTCTCTAAAATAGAAACATCTGGCTCTATATCAATTTCTTCCCAATTCAGAATGTGAGCAGGATCATGGTGATACTTCCTGAGCTGTGATATGTGGAAACCATCATGAATTCCCATCAACTAAGCTGGAAATGCTAATTGATAAGAAAATTTCCCAAGCCGTTTAGGGATCTCAAATGGTACAACATATATTGGAGCCAACATTACTTGTTTTCCAAGTCGATGGTGACCCAACTAAGGAGAAACTTTCAAGAAAGCCCAGTAACGAAAAAAAACTCCAAAGGATAATTCTAACGATATGTATATGATTTCTGTCGACTCTGGGCTATAACCAGACATCATCACACCTCCTGAATCTTTACTGACATCTCCTAAACTAGGCTTGGTCCAACCAAAGATACTTTTCCCACCTCTTCTAAACAAGACGTGATCTGAATGGGTGACCATACAATGCTTCAAAAGGATCCATTTTGATCGAATAATGGTAACTGTTGTTGTAAAAAACTCAACCAGTCCTAGATGGCTATCCCATAATCCACCGAAATCCAAGATGCAAGCATGAAGCATATCCTATAGGATATGATTTACACACTCCATCTAGATATATGTCTGTGGATGGTAAGTTGTGTCTAACTTGACCTGAGTCCCCATTTCCTCTTGAAGACTCCTCTAGAACCTTGAGGTAAACCTAGTGTCCCTATCTGAAATAATGACAGAAGTACTCTAATGTAACCTTACGATATCCTACATATATAGATTACCTATATCTTCAAATTTAGTGGTGTCTTTGATCAGAATGAAATGAGCAGATTTGATCAACTTAAAACAACCACCCAGATAGAATTTCTCCCTTGGGGAATCCGTGGTAACCCAAAAAAAACAATCAATGGACACCTCATCCCACTTCAAAACAATAATTGGAAGAGGTTGAAGCATACAACAAGGTTTCAAGTGATTTGCCTTTATTTGTTGGTAGGTGTAACAGTGAGACAAATAATATGCATTCTCATGCTTCATACCCAGCCACCAGAACCACCTTCTAATGTAACAATACATCTTTGTAATGCCTAGATAAATGACCCATGAAGAGATATGATAATAAAAAAGACTGAATTTATCATAGATATTGGGATGCAAACTCTCTTTATGAAGAGAAGTAAGACATCTAAAAAAAGAGACCAACCAATAACTTTCTCCCCACCATAGAGGTTTCCTCAAAACTTTTGAAACTCATCATAATGTTTTTGAATTTTTAAGATAGAATCTAGGAGAGATGATGATAACTGAACACTAGTTAGAACCATCCTTGAAAAATCCTCCTAAGAAACCAAGTGAAATTGAACAAAAAGCCCCATAAGATTCCACTATTGCTTTGATTCCAGAATATCCAGTAATGGTAATTTCCTGCCTGGAGTGTTTGAAATAACATTCCCTTTCCCTGAGGTGTAAGAGATATCAAAGTAAAATTTTTAAAGGTATTCTACCCATCATATTTTTCTAAGATTCAAGTCCTTCTGGGAAAATATATTGCTCAGACTCTTATGATTTGAGAAGACTGTGAACTTCTCCCAAAAGATATAGTGACACTAACATTTAAGCGCATGAATCACAGAAGAAAGTTCTAAATCTTGACTGGGGTAGTTCTTCTCATGTGGTCAGAGATGATGAGATCCATTAGCTACCACATGATCATCCTACTTAAATATGCATCCAGAAACAGAACTGGATGAATAAAAAAACACCACATACCCCTTACTAGGCTCAGGTAAGATTAGAATATGTGCTGATGTCATAAGTCATTTCAGTCCATCGAAAGATGTCTGACACTTTGAATCACATGATAATTTTACTGCTTTATTGGTAAGAGTAGTCAAAGGTGATTCTAGATCAGAGAAATCCTTAACTAACTGTCGATATTATCCAACAAAACCAAGGAATAATCATATCTCAAACACATTTAGTGGTATCTCCCAAGACAAGACAACTTTTTCCTTCTCTGGATCAACTGATAATCCATGATTAGAAATTCTATGCCCCAATAATTTCACTTCTTGAATCTAGAAACTAAATTTTGAAAGATTTCCTTACAGATGGCTATTTCTCAAAATATCTAGAACCAAACTCTGATAGTGCTAGTGCTCATGCTTGGACTTTGAATAAACCAGAATATCATCCATGAACACAACCAAAAAAGTGTCAAGAAATTGGTGGAATATCCAATTTATCAAGTCCATAAAAACTACAGGAGAATTAGTCAGACCGAAAGGCATCACAAGATATTCATAATGGCCATACCTACTCTTGAAGGCTGTATTTGGTATATCAGAATCCCAAACTCTGATCTGATGATAACCCAATCGAAGATCAATATTTGAAAACCAATTTTCTCTCTTCAATAGATCAAACAAATCATCGACATAATGAAAAGGATATTTATTCTTAACATTTACCTGGTTCAGCTTCCAATATTCCACACATAACTGAAGTGAACCATATGATTTATTAGAAAATAGCATAGGGGATGCCCAAGGAGAAACACTAGGTAGAAAAAAACCATTCTCTAACAGGTCATCCAATTGAATCTTGATCTCTTTCAACTCTTCTGGTTCCATACGATAAAGAAGGCATCGATATTAGATGCGTACCTAGCACCAGTTCAATCATAAACTCTACCTCTCTCTTTGGATGAAGACTGGAGAAGTTGTCTGGGAAAACATCAGGAAAGTCTTGAACAAAAACAGGAAGATCCTCAATAGAAGAAACGTCATCAGGCTCAAATGAAACAGCAACCAACAAACTCTTGAGATCTGGTTGGTACGGTCCTGTATGACCTGACCTCAGGTCCCACTCTCCCTAAAACATACAAGACCTCCCATCAGAAGTAATAAAGGAAACACTCCAATGATAATAATCAACCTCATATCAATGAGAAACAAGATAATCCATACTAATGATAATATGAAATAGATCCAGATCAAGAACAATAAAATACCAAACCAAAACTGTGTTAGCTATTGTGAACGAACAAGGACACCAAAACCCCCACTCTTTCCTCTTACCAATAGGTGTCACTAACTCCATTGTAAAGGGAATAAGTTCCATTGGAAGTTTGAGCATATCAATAAAATGTACAGATTTAAACGAGTGGGATCCACCAGTATCAAAAAATGTAGTAGCTACTAAATCTACAATAAGGATTGTACCTTTCACTTTTTCTATACTTGCATCAACTTCCATTGGATACTCATATAGTGCCTGTAAATTCTTCACTCCTGAGGCCTATGGCTGGAGACCTGTAGTCTTTGAAGCTTTTGACTGCACCGTAGTAGCCTTTGGAGCCGATGAGCCTTGAACATAATGAGGCATATTCATAGCTTGATAGAATCACTGTAGATGACCAACACATCCAAAACTATTTCACGTCTTCACGAGCATAGTAAAAGAACATCTAGTGTGACCCCCTTGGCGCACTGGTAGAAAGTGAGAGGCACACAACCAAATACAATGGACGGTGCAGAGGAGGCTCACAACTAAGACCCACCTCCACCAATTCTGTGATTTTCCTGCCACTTCCTCTTCTTCCCATGTATTCCACTGAAGCTGTCACTAGTTGGAAGATAAGAGAAAGTAGTGCCAACCTTGCCTGCCATGTAAATCTCTACCATCATTTCTTTTTCCGCTATCTCTATATCGGTAGAAATATTAAACATGAACACTTAAGATCTAAAGTTCAGTTGAAAACCCTCTAGGTACTTATGTTCCATCATCTGGTCATTCCTTACCACATCTAGAGAAAAATGGAAAAGTTTAGAAAACCAGTTGGTGTAGGCTGACACTGAACTCTCCCCCTATTAAAACAACAGAAACTCTATAGATTTTTCCAAAATCAGAGACTATGGAAAAAATTGATAAAAGAATAACATTTTGAAACCCTTGTAATCCTAGCCCACATGACTATCTGACTGAACCATAGAGTCCCACTAATGCTTTCTAGAACCCTCGAGTCTGAATGCTGTGCACTTCACCCTAATATTCTCAGGTGTCTCCAGGAAGTTGAAGATTTGATATATCCTATCTAGCCAATCCTCTGCCTCTTGAGGTTCAGTCATCCCTTTAAAGGATGATGGCTTATCACGCAAGAACTCCTGTGATCAATCTATTTCTCCTACATCTCCTGGTTGTACTTCAACCACTATGTTTTTAACTTGTGTAACATCCTGATCGATAGCATAGACTGACCGTATGATATTTTTGATGAGATTATAATCCATAGGCAGATTTCCTTGAGGTGCATCAGCTGCACCTTCTTGAAAAACCTGTGGAAGATGTCTCAGAGGCATACTGCTGCACACCGAAACATAAGAATTGTTAGACACCAAAAAATCTAAGTTCATACTAGAAAACCCACAAGAAAAACTGATATTTTTTTTAAAAGAAAAAACCAACACTAAAGAAATATATCCCAAAATCCCGTGGTAACTTGAGTCTCGTTACGAAAAGATCTTTTCATGAATTCATCACAACAAACCTCTCAAGTCCCGTCAATACTATCTCCAGTATAACCGACATCCCCAAAAAAGATTCTTGAGGAAAAACCTCCTTTTATACCAAACTGTAATGAACTGAGCCAGGTTACCCTCAAACTCGGAACCCGATCCGATCTGTCACATACCTGAAAGGCGTACCCTATCCCCACGGGCTGGTGACAAGAACCCAAGCATCAAATGAAAAAACCAAGGGAATTATTTCACCCAACCTGAAAAACCACATAGAATATATATACAAGGAATCAAAATAACAATGGAAGAATAAAAAGATATATATGATGAAACTGTAAGAAAACAGAAAAATAACAACAACTATAAAAGAACCTAAAAAATCCAAAATTCAAGTCTGACTACAAGGGACTCAAATCGAATGGCTACTTCAATAATGGAATCGATGAACTACAAACATCTCACCATTAGCCACCCATCCTAGATAACAAAAACCTCACCGTCTCACTACGGTGCCTTGCCTTTCCTTGCACTGGAAGACAAATAATGGTCTATGCACCATCAAAGCAGTGCACGAGGTGTGAGCTAACAAGATCAGTAGGATCCCACCCAGGTGATTTATAAAAAGTCCCTGTATAAAAAATCATGTATGCTCATTTTTAAAATAAAACATGGCATGATATACAGAAAATTAGTTTTATAAAAATAGGGTAAAAATTCACTTTTCCATAATTCTAAACAAAATCATGTATATCTTTTTCCAAATAATATTTACATATCATTTTTACCAGCATCAATATGCCTATCCAGGCCAACTTAAAAAGACAAGTAGTACAAAGTCATCAAAAAACCACAGAATACTACAGGTCAAGGCCATAGACTACTTGTACCAAAATAATCAAGTGCACAAAACCGATCATAGAACAACGAGCCTAGGAAGAAGAGGAATACCCCATGAGTAAACCCCCCAAAATATCAATATCAATCCCCTAGAACAATAGGCATAGGAAACAGAGAAAAGTCCCAAGCCAAACCTCCTTGATAATCACAATGTAATGGATGATGGACTCAATCTAAACCTTCCACCTAAGTACCCATGGTAACCCATGTGCTCTTTTTCACAAACCCCTTTCAATGTCTTGAAAACCATTCAAAAACAATTATAATCTATTTATCAAAATCTAGGGAAAACAATTTTTCTTTCAAAAACCTTTTTAAACACACACAAAAGTTATGAAAATCTCATAGATCAATTTATAAATAAATTTTCAAAGCAAAACAATTAGGTTCATTATCATGGGCGAGAGATGAAACCACCTACATCAAAGTTTGGGTTGCACACGCCTATAACGGAATCCAAAACCAATAATGAAACCCAACAACACCAACAAAGGCCCTAGAATCCAATCCACGACAAGATTGATTCAAACATAAACACAAAAGGTTAGCAGAATAAAGGAAAACCACATACCTCGAAGAAGGACACCCACTGCACCACAACCAATGAAGGAAAAAGGCATCTGGAATGAGATCTCTCAACGAATCTAGAAGAAGAAGAAAAGAAACATACAACTTGGATCAATGGATACTATAATACAAGGCTATGGAACTATCTATATCAATATCAAGGAATAATCATATAGAACACTTACCCATAGAGACGTACCGTAGAAACAACAATGAACTGAAGCTGATCAGATTGATCTGGAAGGTGATATGCCTCTCAAAAACACCTAGGGAGAGTCTAGGGTAGAGAGAATAAATTTTGGAGAGAAAAGGACTGACCAAATCTCCCGAATGTGTGAATTTAAACTAGGTGTGGGTTGGTTGATGATGTGTATCCCTTGGTCACAACGTGAAGGCCATTCTGGATATGTTACGTCGAAAAATCCTTCGCCTCGGATTAAAAACCAACAATTTCACCCTACACAATATGTACCCTACATTCATGATGTGTACAAGCTCAAAACGTGACCTCCCCCTTCACGACATGGTATTCCATGCCACAAAATGAAACTATCACTAAGTACACAATGTATACCTATTCTGTAGTCTGCAGTAAACCAATAAAAAATTACATAAAAGGATTTTAAAACCAGAAGGGAACATAGAATGAGGGAAAACTAACCTGATCAAGGTAAATAGATGTTACATTATAGGATTATATAATGGAAATTGGGAAGTTATTTGGGTAGGTATTGTCCAAAAAAAGGGTTTGAAGGTGTGATGAAGATAGAAGAGTGGGTGACCTTTTATAAGTGAGGTGAGTGAGACACTTGCAAATTTTTGAAATAAAAAAGGTGTACCCCTATTTTTATTAGAAAAAAGGATCTGAAATCGAATATTATTGATAATTAGAAATTATAGGGTCTAAATATCTAGAATATATATTTTTATAAAAGTTTTTGGTCATTTTATCCTCGATATTTTTAGTTTAATCCCTTGGTAAATCTATTTTTACCTTAACCGTGATAATTATTTTTTAATTTTTTCACCATTTATTTTGGTCTAAAATTAAACTGAAATTATTAGATAATATAAATTATGATAATGAAAAATATGGAATCCATTTTTCCAAATTAAATTCATAGAAGTGTCAAATTTTAATTTCAAGTTAGTCCTACAGACACGACGATAAAGTGAGTTTTCAAAAAGAAATTGTTCAAAAGTTTCCTAAGTTTAATATAAAAATTAAATAATAAAATGAATAAAATGATAAAAATTGGATTAAAATATATATAATTGAACCAATTTCACTTTAAAACCAATTTAAAATTAAATTTATCTTTATAAAATAATTTAAATAAAAAGAAAATTTTCAATTAAAATTATGTATTTTTCACTATTCGTAAAAAATTTATCATTTCATAATATTATAAAAAATTAACCCTAAAATATATTTTGAAATGATGATTTAAAAAATTAGGTTTATTTTTTCAAATAAAATTTCTAAAATTATAAAAAAAATTAAATTTTAAACAAAACCCACAAAATGTGATGAAAATTTGTGTTTTCGAGAAGTGTTTTTTTCAAGCACAATATGATTTTATATTAAATCTATTTATAATAATAAACACTGTATGAATATAAAATAAAATTTATTTATGTATAATATATAAATTTCCTTTAAAAAATTCCTCATTAGGTATTATTTTAATTAATTAAATGGGGAAACATTATGCACATTAAAACAGTTAAAAACACCTCTTTCTAAACCAAAAAATAAACTTATACTAAAATCCAATATAAAGTTTATTAAAAAGTAATTAAGTGAATTAAGTACAAATAAATAATAATCATGTTACTCAAAAACATAATGATTAATTTAAATTACTTAATTTATGGAAAGTAAATTATAATTTTATAAAAAATTAGTATTTTTCACTATTTGTTGAGGAATCAAATTTTTTTGAAAAATCCCTAAATTTCACCATAAGTTAATTTAGATATGATAATTACAAAAATGAATTTAATTTAATAAATTTTTCTTTCTAAAATAATAATAAATTAATTAAAATAATTTCTCATAAAAATAAATAAAAACCAGTTTTGAAGAAAACATATTTTTGATGAATTTAATTACTTTACTAAAAACTGATCAATGATTTACTAAGATTTTATAAATAAATTAATACTAGGTATGAAATTTATATGTATATTTCATAATGAGTTAATAATATTCATACCTTCCTATTTAATGACTTGGATACAATAGTCATATTTAAAATAATATCATTTCATGGCTCCTTAATGCTCAGTATTACGTTTCATGCATGTTATTGAAGAAAATATTTATTGAGTGTAATGTAAGATATAACCAGTGTTGAATATAATTCAAGATATTGAAAAAAATTTAATTTAAAAAAAATTAATTTGTAAAATTTTGGGATGTTATATTTTAACCCCATTAAAAAATATTTTCACCCTCGAAATTCATCTTAGTCATCAAAGGGTTAACATTTAAAAATTCCTTCACAGAAACCCGCACCGTACAAATGAATAGTAAAACCTTCTTTAAAAAGGGAACATTGGAAACATAATGGTGACCTAAATTAACTCATAACTAGGTTTAAATAGAATAGAACATAGGTGAGAAGTGAATATTTGGACATGGAAGAAAAAGGTAAATAATTATAGAGAGTGATAGAGATCATTTATCATAATAAAGTGATTGATTCAGGGATGGTTAATAACCACAAGGCCATAAAAAAGAGGCATGAATAAGGTCATTATATGATAAAAAATGATGATAGTAGGAAATTTTTTTATTTAAATATCCTTTTCCTAATGTTAGGGAATTCCTTTTCCATATATACTAAGAACATATGAAAATTTACTTAATTGATATATTTTTATTTAATAGGAAAAATCTCATCCGTTGTGCCTTGATCAACTTACACTTCATCTATTACTCTAATATTTAAATGTTTTCATGTATAGGATCCATAATATAATAATAATCCATTCCTTATATCTCCAGTTAAAAAAGGTTAGCATTAGTTATGATATATAGATAAATATTCATATGGTGAAGTAATACGTTAATCTCTAAAACCTCATCCAAAGTTCAACTTAAACCATGACATAAATGTTTAACCTTATAACCCTTAAAAAATTAAAAACTTAAAAATTAGGTCACTAAATTTATCAAAATAAACTTAAAATTATTCCCCATATATCATAAAGTGTCTCTTGATCGTCACATACCAAAGATGTGAATACCTTCGTCATGTATTATCTTGAAACATGGTAAAAACCTGAATTAACACAAACATTATTAAAAACATAAATACTTCCTTATTTATTGAATAAAACCATATATTATTGAATATATTACATAAGCACAATAATTTTTAAAACTCCATCAGTGATGACACAAACCACTTTGTCCAAAAATCATTAAGGTAATCAGTACTATCCAATTTACTTATTCATATAAAATATATCTTTATCCCAAAATCATTTCCTCAAAATACAGAACATATTAAGGGTTATACACCAATAATAAAAATATCAATTTTCCATTAAATCACTTTTCTAGTCCACCAATACCATTTAATATATTTTTTCAAATCCTTAATGAAAAAATTATTCTAAAGAATCCTTACATATTTCATGATTCATATAACATAATCCTTGAATTATGATGCATTAATACTTTAATCATACCACTTCCTTATCCAACCATTAACTAGGATTCATAGTCTTATTCCTTAATACCTATTTACTTTCATATTTTATTCTTAGTCTCTTCAGTCTTAATAATAAAACCATTACTCATACAAACTTGAAGATTCTCTTCATGAGATTTCCCCTTAGGACATAAATTTTCATAATTACTATACTTTAAAAATTTAAAACATTCAAAATCCAATGATATCTTAGGTTGAACATTATTCTAATACACCGAGTTAACCATACATTTAATTTTTCCTCTACAATTACTAGCTTTATGTCCGTATTTTCAATACTCAAAACATCTTCTCACCCCTCTAAGACATTACCTTGAGTGATTCTTCTCACATTTTTGACATATATGAACTGAATATTCTTTACTCCATGGTCTCCACCACCCTAACTCTCAGTAAACTCTATCTTTATATTCTTTGGTGAGTTTGAGAGTTGGTTAAGGTGCATGTTTTTAATCATGTTCCATGATAACTGATGAGGAATAATCATAACATCCTTTACTCCAGCCGTCATCCCATTTGGTCACTCATCAGAAAATTTTCCATCATATTATATGTTAACCAAGTTCTTTCTGGTTATCACTATTGATTAAAACCAAAATTCATAGTGTTCTAAATGATAATTATAATTAGAAACCAAATAATCATGAAAATTACTTATATAATTCCTAAATCATGACACTTTATTTTTAATCTATGACACCTCAGTTTTATCCTATGTCATTTATAGTCATCATACATTTAAATTCTTCATGATGTTTTTTAAAGAGTTTGTGAATATAAAAAGAATATCCCCCAGGAGTGTCAAACTTGGTATATAGAAATTCCCATTTTCATGCATCATATAATGATTCAGTCTAGATAAATGCACTATTTTTGGAGTTATTACCCCTAGGTACCTCTGTGCTAGAGCCGCATCCACCGGTAGTATCCATACAATGATGTAATTTCTTAGAAACCACTCTCTTCATACTTATCAGAAATTCCAAGAAATTTTCCTATACATTGATTCCTCCTTAGATCCCTAGACATATCTATATAAATATTCATAGGGATATCACTAAAGTTTTCTCATCCTAGTTTCCAAAGGATAACTAAACTTACCCTCTAATACCAACTATAGTGACCAAGTATTTTCATATATGGATATTACATATTTTTATATGAATATTCAATACATTACACAAACACATACCTGAGAACTATAATAGTTTAGTTCCTTTGGTTACTAGATAAATTATCTTATAATTCCTTGAAAGACATTTAATGTATCCCATAATTATCTTCCCATTAAGTGATATTTTTTGACATACCCTACTTAAAAACTTTCTTCATAAGATAGGGGAAAGAAACATAATAAAGGGTGAGCTTAGATGCTCAGTAAGGGAAAATAAGGGAAATTTATAAGAATAACATGAACATAAGAGTATTAAAACATGATCAGAACAATTGAAAACCATACCCTACACATCAGAGATCAAAATATTAAGCCATAAAAAAATATTGGTAGTTCATAAGACATGAAAAATAAGGAAATAAAATAACATAAGCCATCACAGAACAATATTAGCATAAGACATGGAATTATAGAATACACATAATAATAGAAAATCATTTCTATAGTAGTCAAGGCTCATTGTCAGGGCTATCATAGTGGAATGGGTTCACTCCCCAAACCATTATAGTAGTCAATGTTTAATCCCAATAACATAATTTTAAAAAAATGTCCCTTATTAAACTATGTTTACTCCCCATTTTAGTCCTGTATATCTCTTGAGATATAAATATTTACCAAATGCATTGGAGGGAGATATATGTCCCACCCGCCACATAATCGAAATCACATGTATGTGTTCCCAAGATCATAAACATTCAACATATCACAACCCTTGAAATGAAATAGGTTTCATAAACATTTTATCATATCATAAACCGTAGAAAAGAGATAATATTCATAATCATTTCATCATTTAATAATAGCAAAACCTATCAAAAGAAATGAGTTTTATAATAATTTTATCATTGTATAACCATTGGAAGAGAAATGAGTTTCATAAAAATATTATCATCATAAACATAAACCATTAAGATAAATAATAAGAATGGAATCCTTGGATCATATCCCCATTAAATCATAAGTAACATAAAAAGGATTTTCTCTTAGATGAAGAATGATTTTGAAAGAATACTTGGAACGTTTCTTTAGGAAGATAACATTTTTTTTAAAATAACTTTTTAAAACCTAAAAAAATGATTGAAATCCCTTTCCTTGAAAAAAAAAATTAATACTTATAAAGGAATTTTAAAAATAATTTAAAATATTTTCTAAGGAAAATATCCTTTATACTTTGATTTTTTTTAAAATTTCAAAATCCTTTTTAATTTGAAATAATTTATTTAAATTATAAAAAAATTACCTAATATTAAGGAAAATATTTTATTTGAAAATAAATTTAAAAAATTATAAGGGAATTTTGAAATCATTGAGTGTTCATGATTGTGGGAAATACTGTTCATGAACTACATGTTAAAAATAAAGATTCTTTACACATTTTTAGTAAAAGGAAAACAAGCATTGTTTTGAAAATAAAATAAATATTCCTCAATTTTTTTTATAAGAAGTAAAAATGGGTAAAAAATTATTTATTAAATCATTTTGAAAAGATAAAAAAAATTAGAACCTTTTTAGAAAATATTATTTTGGAAGAAAAAGGGTTTTCGATCGAAGAGATAAATAAATATGTTTTTTCTTAAAAAAATTTATCAATTATTTTAAGCACCAAATATTATAAAAATAGTAAAATTACTTGGAAAAAACATGAATAAATATAGGAGAATAAAATTAATTATATTAATTGAGATTTAGATAATAATATTTCAGTATTATATACTTAATCATAAACAATCCTGATAAATGATGAGATTGTAACATAAAACTCTTATCACTTTGGAAACTTTGAATCATAATCCCCATGAAAGAATATAATTAAATTAAACTTAAAATATAATGAGTATTTTAAAGAACCAGAAATTTAAAGGAAATTTTTTTCATAATTTATTTGGAATTTTATGAGTCTGCAACTTCTGACGGCACTCGATTCCGAGGCCCAGTGTGCCCAGAATTATTTTACGAAGTTTAGCTCTGGTACGTTCAGTAAACGAACGAGTGAGTTTTTGTAACTTTTGAACCGGTGCTCAGAATTGAAATCCAAGGGCACCGATGAACTCACAACGCCGATAATTTCTTAATGGGACCTTTACCATAGTCGCGTTTTCAGGGGAGGAGAAGTTATTTATTGGGGTTTAATTAAAGAAGTAAATAAAATTGTTTGTAAAATTTTATTCTATATCTAAGGAGGTTAATTCCACCCATGGGAAGTTGTTTGTGGGGCCCACACCCACCCAACATCCCATTTGTGGATAATTGAAAGGTGGGGCCCACACGAGACCCAACCTTTCACTTTCCACTAAACTCTTTAACCCTCTTAAAACCCCCCATTAAACTCCCATGTTAATGTTGAAAACTCTCCCAAATTTGTGTAACTCTTCACCTTTCCCTTCCACCATTAATTCTTTCCAACATGCCTTAATTAATGAGATGAGTCACTTCATTTAATTAATTAAGTGGTTTGATTTTGAATTTTAAAAATCTTTGTGGTGTGAATAAAAATAATATCATGAGATATTATTTTGAGTTGGAGCTTTTGGTGTGTGGAGAAACTTTGGTGAAGTTCTTGAGTTTTTGAGAGAACTCCTGTGTGAAGAAGAAGAGAACTCCTCTCTCAAAGAAGAACAACACCTCTTCAACGAAGAATGCCAGTTACATGAAGAAATAAAACACGCCTTATATTATTTTCCCCACGAAAAGAGGGGAGACACCACATATTCGGGTACACTCCGACGACGATGGAATCGACACCATCATCCGTGATGCTCGGCTACCGTGAAACTTTGTCGAGGTAGGGGAATCAAGTTCAATTTTAATGGATTAAAACTGTGCTTCGTTTGTCGTTTAACATCTTTCCTGTCCAACCTTTTTATATCGGTTAACGCAGAGGGCGCGGGCCGAACAAACACAACCCGATGACCCTCCGTTTGATCCTGTTTATTGATGGAATTTGCGATCAGAGGCGGAACACGGAAGAGGCCAGTGGCGCAAGGGCCGCCGTCGCACATGCTAAGAAAAGACACGACCAAGAAAGCCATGTCGGAGGAAGAACGACGTCGTTGCACCATTCCAGAAATGTAGAACCGCAGCCAATGTAGGTCATGGTGGAGGAAGACGACACCATAGCGCTGACTGTACAGTGGGAACCGTGGCCCGCAGCGGGCCTCTTCGGTGGAAGGAACGGCCGGCCGAGCGGAGAAAATTTGTGGTGCCAGGAGGGTGTCGTGCCAGAAGATCCACGGCCCGCCGTGAAGGCCGATTGGGCCAGAAGGTCGGCCGGCCTAGCTGGCCAGTTTGGGAAGGGCGACGCTGCTTGGCGCTGCCGGTTCGGACAGCCGAGGGGCCGCGCCCCTCGAACCGCTCGACCTGCTAGCCGAGCTAGCCGGGCCGGGCCGCGCCGGACCGGGCCCCACCCCTCGGGCCAGGCCATGCAACTCACCAGGCCGGTCCGACCCCTTTACTGGGTCAGGCCCTCCAAAACAGAGACGACCCGACCCGTCAGCCCATCGGGCCTGACAGACCAGGCCCTTTT
Source organism: Viscum album (assembly GCA_963277665.1). NCBI lineage: Eukaryota > Viridiplantae > Streptophyta > Magnoliopsida > Santalales > Viscaceae > Viscum > Viscum album. Next base: position 1,789,217,378 of record OY728159.1, read on the forward strand.
TCACTTAAACGTGAATTTCGTAAAGACCACGCGTCCGATCAACATGCTGTCTGCGGCACTAGGACCCTTGAGATGAGGAGGTCCTTTTATGTTACTCTTAGTGAGTTTTGGACGACTTTGGAAAATGACCGGGTTTGGAATGAGGGTAATTCCAACCGGGCCCTCAGAGCGGAAACACTTATAACTTAAGGACCGAACGTCTGATTGACGTGCCGTCAACTATGTTGGATTCCTCTCGATGAGATGGTTATGTTGGAATACTTCAACCGAGGTTTGGACACAGTTGGAGTATGGCCAGGATGGATTGCACCCAAAATCCAACCGGGCCCCTAAAACGGAAATGCTAATAACTAACAGACCGAGCATCCGATTGACACGACGTCTATTGCGTTGAGACCCCTATGATGAGGCGGTCCTTTGAGATACTTCTTCATGGGACTTCTTGACACTTGGAGTGTCGACCAGTAGCTCGTGGAGCGGATCCTCCCAAAGATGAGCGTACGGAGTACGGTGACCTTGTAGCTAGCTGAGACCTGATGACTGCTTGTCCGATTGAATTTGGAGTGACTTGAACAGCCCAATGGGGATCACTATTGTATAGGGGTGGCAGACCCATGGCAGGGAGAACTACTGTGTTGGGGTGGAATACCCACGGTACTCGATAGGAGGTGTACCTCTGTAGGCTATTAGGGGGAGCGCTACTGTGTTGGGGCGGCAGACCCATGGCGGGGAGCACTACTGTGTTGTGGTGGCATACCCATGGTACTCGACAGAGGAGGAGTACCCCAAAAGTCTAAGGTTAGTGAGTGGCACCTCAGTGTCGTCACAGGACTACTACGCTCAATAGAGGAGGAGTTCTCCAGCATCCGTGTTTTCATCATCGTGAATAAAAATCCCGGTTTGAGCTGAGTCAATGACCTTTGTGTTTTTCCTCATGATTGAGATGGGTTACTTGATAACTTAGGTATATGTATTGACATATACCTAAGTAAGGGTTATCTGTTGAGTTCCTTCTTTGTGGTTATCCTTGTTGGATTTAGTGAGACCTTGAGGGTCTCGGGGCCCCTACTGAGTATCGTTATACTCACCCCTGCACAAGCTATGCCCGCACCTCGTTATGTTGGATGCAGACGATAGAAAACGCTGATGGAGACTGAGTGTACAAAGACTGGACGACACCCGATGGTGGACCTCACGACGATTCTGTACCCAAAGGTGGAGCTCACGATGAGTCGGTACACGGAGGAGGTTGACGGACGAGGGCGCTGAGTAGGCTATTTGTACCTACCCTTCAGGTAGGATCCGTGGTGGAGGATCCATGATTTGCTTGTCACCTTCCATCTGTTTTGTCTTTTACCTTGTACTTTACAGTTGGGATTGTATTTCTGGCCCCTTTACTTTCAGCTCTACTTTTGTTTTCAGTTTTACTTAGTGTTTTCTTCCACTTGTACTCAGGTTGAATGTGTTTACATTTTATAAAGGCAATGCCTTCCCAGTTATAGGGATTTACGCCTTTGTTGCAAGTCGCCAGCCCCTGGCTTATGGAAGGTGGGCTTATGGAAGGTGGGTAGTCATGGCATGGGCCTCGAGGATGGGTCGTGAAAAATTAGTATCAGAGGAGTTGGTTCTACCGTAGAACTATGGACTCTGATCATTCTTTTCTGTGAATAAATAGTGTTAAGGGTACAGAGTTTGGTCTTCAGTTCAGGGAGTCTAGTGTTGGTGCAGCGGCTGACATATCCATACACCAGGACCCTAACTTCAGATTTCCGAATCCGTGCACGAAAACACTGATTGAATGTGTGTTTTCAAAAGATTCTTTTAAGTTAGCTCAAACCAAGTCAGCTCACCAGGTATAGTCTTTGATCGTGTCACATCTATTTCTTTCAGGATGTCTTCACCCAATCAGTTAGCGTGGGTACCAAGTGTAGATCATGATGATATCCCACCGAGCAGTGAGGCCTCAGTACAGGGCCCTTTTCTAGGTAAGACACCAGTAGAGAGTGCATGCCTCTTGAGCAGGTTGCACAAATTCTAGCGACAGGGGCCTCCGACATTTCAAGGCGAGTTGGATTTTCAGACGGCTGGGCACTGTATGAAGTTTGTAGCATTAGCTTTCCACACAGCTGGGACACCCGCTGACTTGATGGTGTACCTAGCTGTTAGTCTCTTTCAGGGAGCAAATAAGAGGTGGTGGAGCCAGATGCTCCAGTTTTGTGACAAAATGACCTTCACATGGGGAGACTTCGAGACTTTATTCAGGGTTGAGTTTATACGAGTAACTCTACACTCTAAGCGTGCTCAAGAGATGCTGCCTTTGCCGGAGGATTTTTTGTCAGTAGCCGGGTCATCTTTAGATAGTAGATGGATGATGTAGAGGTCCAAGAGGACCAGAACAATAGGTGGTAAACCTCGAGATATAGGTACGGTAGTGTGGGGAACCCGGGGTGGAGGCAGAGCCAGGCATACCAGGAGCGCACAATGTTTCTCCTGCGGAAGGCTTGGTCACATGGCACATGACAATCCGACTCCCCGCACAGTTGATCTGCAGGCATTGAAGGAGCCACCTAGACAGAACCAGCGGCGGGAGTTCGAGAAACAGCTGAGCGGTGGACAAGGAAGTGGAGCTCTGAAAGAAGATGGACAAGAGAGAGAGTAGTTCCAGGCATGAAGGCCTTTGTTCTTGGTGCTTCTAGTTTTTGTGTTGTTGTTGTTTGTAGTTGTTATGTGTCTTTGTACTTTGATATGCAGTAATAAAAGACACTTGTCTTTGTGATGTTTAATTTCCTGTCCTTTTTTATGACTGATACTAAGTGGTTCCGGTTAAAAATGTTGACTTGACCCTCACTTGCAAGATACCTAATGGAGGAGACCTAGTAAGCACACACTTATGCCGATAGTGTGACTCAACCCTTTGAGACGAGAGTAATGGTTGGATATCTTAGTAGTAGCATCGAGGCCTTACGACGTCATTCAAGACATGAATTGTACCGTTCATGTCAGGAATGACTGTATTAGGCAATGAATGTGGTTCATACAGGAGATGAGACCAGATTTCTCTTTTCGGCAGAGGATAAATCTCAGCAACTCTTGTAGAACGTAGATGAATAAGGGTGGAGATGAGTTCTTATAATTGGCTAGTCTCACCCATTGTTCGTTGAGATAATGGTTTACGGTTCTCTCCAGCTCAATAGTCTCAGGTGTATCTTCTCTCAGAAGGACATTAACCAGAGATAATGGTGATGGCTTGAATTCCTCCAGGACTATGACTTCGAGATAGTTTATACTCTTGGGGAGGAGAATGTTGTAGCATATGATCTTAGTAGGTAATCATGCATTTAGCTGTTAGGATTGGCGAGATAGAAGCTGGGCGTGTTTTAGATATCCTTTGTGGTTAGCGATGGAATTAGCATGTGTAGAAACAGAGATGGTTTAGGCTATGACGGAGAAGGTGCAGATCATCCAGGAGCGGATGAAGACTGCACAGAATAGACAGAAGTATTATGCTGATAAGAGATGAGACCATAAGAGTTCGAGGATGGAGACCACACCTTTATATGGGTCTCACCTCGACAAGGTCTTTAGAGATTTGGCCAAGGCGGATAGTTATCTCCTCATTTCATCGGACCTTTCCAAGTCCTCAACAGGGTAGGTGAGGTGGATTACCGCCTATCCTTTCCACCTCAGTTGCACCGAGTTCACAACGTCATCCACGTATCTCAGCTAAGGATATTTGTGCACGACCTATCCATCATCATCAACCACTGAGAGCTGGACATCGATGACAGGGTGACTTTCATGGGGTTCCAGTAGAGTTTGAGGATTTACAGGAGCAGGTACTACGTGTATGTTCGATTCTTCTTGTGCTCTTTTACTGGAAGCACGAGAAAACCTCTAGGAGAGAACATGGGAGGAGGAGGCTTAGATGTGTGCTCGATACCTTGTTTTGTTTCCCTAGTTTATGTTGTAGTTTTATGGGAACGTAAATCCCTGAGGTGGGAGTAATGTAAAGACACAAAAATTTCAAGGAAAATATTTTCCTAATTTCTTTGGAATTTTACGAGCCTGTATCTTCTGACGGCACTCGATTCTGAGGCCTAGTGTGCGAAGAATCATTTTCCGAAGTTTAGCTCGGGTACACTAAGTAAACGAACGAGCGGGTTTTTCTAACTTTTGAACCGGTGCTCAGAATTGAAATCTAAGGGCACTGATGAACTAGCAGCACAAGTAATTGGTTAAGGAGACCTTTACCGTAGTCACGTTTCCATGGGAGGAGAAGTTATTTATTGAGGTTTAATTAAAGAAGTAAATAAAATTGTTTGTAAAATTTTATTCTATATCTAAGGAGGTTAATTCCTCCCATGGGAAGTTGTTGGTGGGGCCCACACCCACCCAACTTCCCATTTGTGGATAATTGAAAGGTCGGGCCCACACGAGCCCCAACCTTTCACCTTCCCCAAAACTACTTAACCCTCTTAAAACCCCCCATTAAACTCCCATGTTAATGTTGACAACTCTCCCAAATTTGTGTAACTCTTCACCTTTCCCTTCCACAATTAATTATTGCCAACATGACTTAATTAATTAGATGAGTCACTTCATTTAATTAATTAAGTTGTTTGATTTTGAATTTTAAAAACCTTTGTGGTGTGAATAAAAATAATATAATGAGATATTATTTTGAGTTGGAGCTTTTGGTGTGTGGAGAAACTTTGTTGAAGTTCTTGAGTTTTTGAGAGAACTCTTGTGTGAAGAAGAAGAGAACTACTCTCTCGATGAAGAACGACACCTCTTCAACGAAGAACTCCGGTTCCACGAAGAATGACAACACGCCTTATATTATTTTCCTTGTAACAAGAGGGGAGACACCACATATTCAGGTACACTCCGATGATGACTGAATTGACACTGACATCCATGATGCTCGGCTATCGCGAATCTTTCTCAAGGTAGGGGAATCAAGTTCAATTTTAATGGATTAAAATTGTGCTTCGTTTGTCAATGAACATCTTGCTTGTCCAACCTTTTTCTATCGCTTAATGCAGAGGGCACGAGCCGAACACACACAGCACAACAACCCTCCATTTGATCCTGTTTATTGATGGAATTGGTGATCGGAGGTGAAACACGAAAGAGGCCGGCGACGCAAGGGCCTCCGTCACACATGCTAAGAAAAGCCATGGCCAAGAAAGCCGCGGAGGAGGAAGCACGACGCCGTCGCACCGTGCCGGGAATGGGGAACTGCGACCAACGTAGGCCGCGGCGGAGGAAGCCAGCACCGTAGCGCAAGATGTGTAGCAGGAACCACGACCCGATTTGCAGGCCACTTCGGCGAAAGGACCGGCCGGTCCGTCGGCCGGCCGGGCGGAGCACATCTGCAGTGCCAGGAAGGCGCCACGCCGGAAGAGCCGTAGCCCGCCGTGCGGGCCGATTGAGCCTGAAGGCCGACTGGCCTAGCCGACTAGTTTGGGAAGGGCGGCGCCGGTTTGGAAAGTTTAGGGGTCGTGCCCCTCGGACCGCTCGGCCGGCTGGCCGAGCCAGCCAGGCTGTGCGCGCAGCCGGGCCGCGCCCAGCCGAGCCCCGCTGGGCCGGGCCGAGCCGGGCTGCGCCTCGCCGGGCCGGGCCGCGCCCCTTTAGGCCGGACCATGAAACTTCGGGCCAGGCCGCACCCCTTGGTCCAGGCCGTATGACTCACCGGGCCGGTCCGACCCCTTTTCCGGGTCAGACCCTCCAAAACTGAGACGACCCGACCCGTCAGCCCATCGGGCCTAAAGGACCGGGCCCTTTTTCACTTAAATGTGAATTTCGAAAAGACCGTGCGTCCGATCGACACACTGTCTGCGGAACTAGGTCCGTTGAGACAAGGTAGTCCTTTTGCGTTACTCTTAGTGAGTTTTGGATGACTTTGGAAAATGGTGGGTTTGGAACGAGCGTAATTCCAACCGGGCCCTCGGAGCAGAAAAACTTATAACTTAAGGACCGAATGTCTGATTGATGTGCTGTCAACTATGTTGGATTCTTCTCGATGAGACGGTTCTTTTGGAATAGTTCACCTGTGGTTTGGACGCAGTTGGAGTATGGCCGGGTTGGATTGTACCCGAAATCCAATCGGGCCCCTGTAACAAAAATACTAATAACTCACAGACCAGGCGTCTGATTGACGCACCTCCTGTTGTGTTGATACCCTTATTATGAGGCTGTCCTTTGAGATACTTCTTCTTGGGACTTTGTGACACTTGGAGGGTTGAACAGTAGCTCGTGGAGCGGATCCTCCCAGAGACGAGTGTACGAAGTACGGTGACCTTGTAGCTGGATGAGACCTGATGACTGCTTGTCCGATTCGTTTCAGAGTGACTTGAATAACCCAGTGGGGAGAACTACTGTGTTGGGGTGGCAGACCAATGGCGAGGAGAACTACTATGTTGGGGTGGTTGAACCGCGGTACTCGATAGGAGGAGTACCTCTATAGGCTATTAGGGGGAGCGCTACTATGTTGGGGCGGCAAACCCATGGCGGGGAGCACTACTGTGTTGGGGTGGTAGACCCGCAGTACTCGACAGAGGAGGAGTACCTCATTAGTCTAAGGTTAGTGACTGACACCTCGGAGTCGTGACAAGACTATAGTGCTCGACAGAGGAGGAGTTCTCCAGTATCCATGTTTTCGTCATCATGAATAAAAATCTTGGTTTGAGTTGAGTCAATGACCTTTGTGTTTTTTCTCATGATTGAGATGAGTTACTTGATAACTTCGGTATATGTATGGGAATATACCTAAGTAAGGGTTATCTGTTGATATCCTTATTTGTGGTTGTCCTTGTTGGATTTATTGAGACCTTGAGTGTCTTGGGGTCCCTACTGAGTATCGTTATACTCACCCCTGCACGGGCTATGCTCGAACCTCGTTGGGATGGATGCAGACGACAGATAGCTCTGACAGAGACCAAGTGTACAAGGACTGGACGACACCCGGTGGTGGACCTCACGACGATTCGGTACCCGGAGGTGGACCTCACGACGAGTCGGTACCTAGAGGAGGTTGACAGACGAGGGCGTTGAGGAGGCTATCTGTACCTACCCTTCAGGTAGGATCTGTGGTGGAAAATCCAGGAGATGCTTGTCACCTTCCAACTATTTTGTCTTTTACATTTTACTTTACAGTTGGCCTTGTATTTCCAGACCCTTTACTTTCATCTCTACTTTTGTTTTCAGTTTTACTTAGTGTTTGCTTCCGCTTGTACTCTGGTTGAATGTGTTTACGTTTTATAAAGGAAATGCCTTCCCAGTTATAGGGATTTACGTCTTTGGTGCTAGTCGCCATCCCCTGGCCTATGGAAGGAGGGCTTGGGTTAGTCACGACATGGGCCCCGAGGACGGGTCGTGACATGTATAAATAAATTCATGATATTACATATAAAATGGTTTTATATACACCTTATAAAAGAATATAAGTTCATAATATAATCATATGTCTCAAAGAAGAAAAATTGAGACAAAATATCTTACAGCTTTGGTAAAATTTGAACCATAAACCCCATGAAAGAGAGATACTAAAATGGATATATAAATGAATTTTACTCTTTTAACTCTTTATCATCAAATTTATGTATAACCATATATTAAAAATGGTTTAGTTATTAAACTTTGAATTTTACACTTTTAACTCTTTTAAATAAAATAATAAAAAATGTTTAATCTAATTCATGTGGATCAAATAGGATCATATTTTATTCCTACGATTGATTTTGGTCGAAATAAACTTATCATATAGAATTAGGACATGCGTTAGGATAATTATAATATCATTTTTACCTTTAATTACACTATTTACTTTTAATCGTGGTAAATAAAATTTAAAAGTTACTATTCACAAAAAAAATTATTTTCATCCTATTGAACCATATTTTACTTATTTATTTCAACCATGTGTCCTGTATTTTTTAAATTCAATTCACAGAAATGGTAAAATTATATTTTATGAAAATTTGAAAATGTGCCTAGAAGGTGGGTAAAAGGCGTTAGAAAGTTCAATAAAATTTTATATGTGTAATCTTATTATGAAATGTCTATAATGAATCACATTGGAATAATATATGTATTTTTTATCTATTTTGACTTTAAGATAAAATTTTATTTAAAAATAAATATTTAAATGAAAAAGTCAATTTTTATCTACAACGTAGTGTGTTTCACTGTTAATAAAAAATTGAATGTTTTTAGAAAAATACCAAAAATTCACCGAAAGATAATTTTGATATTCCAAATTCAAAAATTATTTCTATTTTATAAAATTATAATCATAGGATTTTCATTAATTAATTTAAAATTAATTCCCATTGTCAAAACTAGAAAGCAGGTTTTTGAGAAGTAAAACTTATCAAAATATTGATATGTGTTTATATCCAATTTAAAATGTGAAATTACTTCCTATGACCAATGTTGGATTAAATGATAAAAATATAATCTAATTATACTTAAAAAACATTAAAATGTATAATTTAACACTATAATTTATTTTTAATTAAAAATTTGTTTTCAATTAAATCTTAATATCTTTAACTATTCATCAAAAAATTAAAAGTTGTCATAAAACCACCAAATATTTATCCAAACTAAAATTTTATATTATTCTTCTAAAGAAAAAGTTTATTTTGTCAAATTGAATATATAAAACTGTCAAATATTGGATTTTAAAAGGGTTCTCCATTAAAAGGTGGTAAAATTGAATATTTTGAAGAATACTTATTTTATATGAAAAATTGAATTTGTTCTTATATTATGTCTAAGAAACACATAATATGGATATTGAAATTATATGGAGTATATAAAATTCATAATGAAATTAATACTATTCCTAACTACTTTTTAAACAGCTAGTTTGGTAAGTTGTCATGCGTTCGAACTCGGTGTTGCGTGTAGCTCAAGCTATTGAATTACTTGAAAGAGATAACATACTATTAAATTCTGGGGTGTTACATTTAATGAAAAATTTAAATGTTTCAATAATTATCAAAATAATCCATTCAATAAAAAAAATTAATTTTATGTAATACATTCAGGTAGTTATAATATAACCGGAATATCAGAAGATAAAACTATGAAAACTATTACAAATGGTCTTGAGTATCCACCAGGACCCAAAACCCATGATTAGTCTTAGAAACCATGCATTAAAAAACATCAGGTTCTTTCCCAAATCTAAATATGCAATATAATAATGATAACAGCTCAGCTACCCAAGTTCCATGGTTGAAAGTGAAGGGTTTTATGATAACTTGGTAAGACTCAAAAAATTGTGTCCCTAAAATTAAAACTCAATTTTTTTATTGAAAAGTGATTTAATAATCAATTATTGATTATAATATTAATATTTTAAAAATTTATAATTAAATTTAAAGTTTAATAAAAATACTACTAATGCTCGGTCTCTACAATGACACTCAACATCATTTTTCAATTATTATTTCCATCACTAGAAAGTCTATAGTCATGGTACATGTAAAATCGTAAATGGTAACAATGTAAAAAACTACAGAAACTAAGGGAATAATAATACGATAGAAACTAGATGGATAAATATATAATTCTCTCTCAATAAAACTCATACAAAATACAAAGGGGTGAGTCCTTCCATTCTTCCAAAACCATTCTTCCAGTCTAAACTCAAGGAACCATCCTTGAAATTTAGAAGAATGGTTGTATTATAACCAATAGCTTACAATTGAGGTATTTCAACCAAATAGATCAATTATAATCTAGTTAACTCATCATTATAAATTAAATGAGGTTACTCTATAAGAATCTAAAACATTAATCGATGAAATTTGATACATAAGACATTACCTAAATCCCAAGGGAGATTCCCCTGGTCATTTCACTTCAATTTCCTTTATTTTCATTTCTTATGATAAACCTAATCACGGTGTGTGTAAAATTTAGTGTTCAATATTAATATAATAATGCATATTTTGGTTTTCAATTTATTTTAAATTCATTTATTTTACCACAATTACCTTTTCCTTTTTAAGAGTTTTATTTTAACTTGTTCCACTTTGTATGCAGTAGGTGTTTCTAGGTAATTATTTTATTAAAAAAATCATAAAGTGATTTAGTTTATTAAATTAATATTCTAGAATATTTATCCCAATATTTGACACCCATGATGGTTTTATATAAATTATCAAAACAATTTTTATTCATGGAGATGAAGTGGTTTTCTTTAAATTTATTTTCCCTCTTTGAATTAAAACTGTACCCATGGAAAATATTAAATTAAATGAACATGGGGCTCATTTAAAATATTTTTGATGATGGGTGAATGTTTTTATCTCACAATTTCCTTTAAATAAAATAACCCAGGTTTAAAGGTGTCTTTTAATGTTAAAAGTTTTTTTTATGTTACACCTAAGGGAGGAAAAACTTTTTTATCTCTCCCTTAGTTCAACTATAGTGAAAACTAAAACTTTATCATAGACATGAAACCTTTATTAGACCATTATGGTGTACCTTTTTGATCATCACTTTATAGGATAGAGGTAATAATTATATCTCTAATACTGAAAGGGTTGAAATTTTTTATAAAAAATAAGGCACTCGCAATACAAATGTGAATTAAATACTCAGTTTTTATATTCTAAAATTTTTATTTTCTATAGAACATATCCCTTTTTTAATTATGTTTTACATTTTTGATTGGAATATAACTTTTGTTTTATTATTATAGAATGGATAGCAATTGGATGTATCATACTGATAAGATTTTAATCACGTTTCAAAAAAATTTGGAGAAATTTTTAGATTATGCATTTGACAATGCTTCATATGGAGGTTGTATATAGTGTACATGCTATAAATATGTTGTAAGAACATGGTTAATCCGGGAAGAAGTTAGCTACCATATAAATAAATTTGGATTTCAAACAAACTATTATGTTTGGTATCACCATGGAGAGACGATTCAATGTTCTACTAGTCATGAAAAAAATGAAAGAAGTGGCCTGAAGAATTTGATATTTGACTGATTTCCATTTGGCCATCATCTCGAAGGAGATATTATTCTAGTGAAAGAATACAATGATATAAATATACATGAGGAAAATACTGAAGATGATGATGAGAGAGTTACAAATTTATTGGATGATACCATAACTCTAGTATATTAGAAATGTAATAAAATGACCAAGTTGGAATTTTTAATATGGTTATATCCTGGGAAAACCATGTATGGAATTTCTAATACCTTCATTGATTGTATTCTTAAATTTTTGAAGGACCAGATTCCTGATGGTGCAGATATTATCTCAAATCATTACAAGGCTTGGAAGTTAATTAAGAAGCTTTGATTTGATAATAATAAATTCCATGCTTGTTCGAAAGATTGTAGTTTATTCTGGGAGGAAACAGATAACCGTAAAGACTATAAAGAATCTGGTACATCTCGATGGAAGACAAATATAGATGTAACACCATATCATGTGGAATATAATGTTATGTGGCACTTTAAATTGATTTTCAGACTTCAAAATCTATTCATGTCTGTAGAAATATCATCCAATATGCGACGACATGATGCTAAGAGAAATAAATGTAATGATGAGTTGGTTTATCCTGTAGATGGATTATAATGGAAGACATTTGATGCATAAAATCCTGAATTTTCATCTGAGGTGTGTAATGTGAGGTTGGATCTATCATGTGATGATTTTAATCCATTTGGCTAGATGCTTACTTCTCACAGCACATGGCCAATTTTTATTCAGTTTTATAATCTTCCTCTGTGGATGTGTATGAAAAAACCTTTCACTTTCTTGAGTATACTGATATCCAGACATTCTGATCCCAATAAGAATAAATATGTCTACTTGTATCCTTTAATAAGATAGTTGAAACAAATTTGGTATTTGGGTGTGTGAAAATTCGATGCTTCTTCAAAGAATACGTTTCAGATGTGTGATGCCCTTATATGGATAATAAATGATTTACCTACTTATGTAACGATGTTTGGGTGGAGAACGAAGGGAAAAATATCATGTCCCATTTTTACGAGGAATACAAAATTGAGAAGTCTTAAATATCATCATAGTTTAATTTTTATGGGGAATCGATTATTCTTTCCAATGGATCATCAATACATGATGAATTTTCAGAGGTTTGATAATATCGTTGAGACGGAACAACCACCTCAAAATATGTCAGGAAGTGATGTGATTAATGAATTTAAATATTTTAGTTTTTTATTTGGTAAAGGTCAGTTGAAATCTAAAAAGTGGAAGAATGTTGACATGAATCCACATACAGTTGGAAAAAGAGAAGTATTTTTTTGAGTTTCCATATTATTCTACCATTTTTTACATCATTTTTTAGAAATAATGAATATTTAGAAAAATATATGTGAAATGTTTCTTGAAATTCTTCTGAATATCTAGGGGAAGACCAAATTTGACTTCCAATCTTGTCGGGACTTGTTGGATTGGGGTATTCGACCAGAACTGCATCTTGTGTGCAACAGTGAAAACAAATGGAAAGTTCCTTATACTTTTTATGTGATGAAACTGTCAGAGAAAGATCAATTTATGGTAGTATTGGAGAATATCAAGTTTCCCTATGGCTATTCCAGCAACATATCTAAACGAGTCAATAGAAGAGATGTGAAACTAAAATCTATGAAAACTCTTGATTATCACATCCTTCTTCAGGAATTGATTCCAATAGAAATTCATAATTTTCTATCCAATAATGTAATGGTGATAGTGATTTTCTTGGTCCATTTTTAGTGGAATTTTTTCTAAAAGGTTATGTAAGTCATTCTTGATAAAAATGCAGCAGGAGGCACCATTAATTTTATGTGAGATGGAAAATATTTTTCCTCCATCTTTTTCACTTGTGTATTGCATTTAACGGTTCATCTTCCAACTAAAACACTTTTTGGGGGACCAGTTTCTTTTCGGTGGATGTATCCAACTCAAATTAATATGTGCACAATGAAATCGTATGTTTAAAATAAGAATTATCCTGACGGTTCGATTGTGAGGGGTTATTGGGCCCAAGAATGTATGTATTTTTGTTCAAAGTATTTGTATGATGTCACCACAAGACATAACTGTCCAATGAAAAATAAAGATGACAAGTATGGGGAAATTGAGCCTTATTTCCTTCTATTCCAAAAACATGAGGAATTGTTGGGTCTTATACATTTGATTCATTGAGCCTTGAAGAGCAGGACATGGAAAATAACACAGTCTTGCTGAACTATGATTTTTTCGATGACTATATCATGTAAGTAATTTGGATATTTATATGTTATCTTATATTATGAAATTTCACATATACCTTACACTTTTATTATCATTTAATGTAGGGAATATAAAAAATTATAATAAGAGTTCATCAATCATTTCCTTTGAGAAGTATAGAGGCTTTTCATAGCCTAGATTTTCTTGTTTGGTTGAAATCAAAGGTATTACCATTACTTTAATTAGTTTAAAATATATATATATCTATTTAATTGTATCATTCATATAAATTTCAGGTGTTGAGTTTACCTATTGACTCCGTTTATCAAGAATTAAGAGCTTTTTTGTTTTGGTCCTAATTCTTGGGTTCATGAATGAAAATATTTAATAATCAATGGGTATAATTTTTTTACAATGGATCGAATGGTGAAAATGATAACACAACATGATGTTGTTATGTTAACAGCTACAATGGATTGTTATGCCAGTGTATCAGATAGATGGCCTCCATATGAAGATGTGTATTACTATACAATTGTTGAGAAAATATTTTTATTGGATTACTACTCTCAAGGTAGAGTCACTATGATGAAATGTAAATGGTTTGATTCAATTAGACGGCATGGTACATTTATTAATGACTGTGGATTATGAGTTATTGATATGATTCAATTCCTACGTACCGATGAACCATACATTTTGAAATCAATGGCTAAACAAGTGTTTTATGTAAAAGATCATCTGAGACCCGATTATGGTTTCATTAATGACCTAATCCCCATACATATTTTTCATGATTATGCTCATAAAATTACCACCATTTATTCCCCCGTTGGTGTTGGAAGAAATATTTCATTTGATGAATCAAATTTTCCCATTGTGAGAGATGATGTTGAACCTGATGTAGTGGTCGGTTATATATAGAAGTAACCATATTTGTTCACTATTCATTTAGTTTACATTGACATGAGTTTCTTAGGTTAATATTACTATAATTACATTAATTATGTTTCAATTTGGAATGATATGTTTTTTTTCTATTTTCTGGTGTCATTTCATTAAATCATATTTAGTTCAATGTAAAAAAATGGTTTAAATATTGTTTTTAAAAAATTTATAACTTGGTAATTTAATTTTAAAAACTGTGTTAGTCATTTTCTTGTAATTATTTGTACAATTAGTAATTAAAATAAGTCAAATTGGTTCTTCTCATGAATTACTGATAGATGTGAGTTGTATGAAATATTTGTAAAAACTATTTCTAAAAACTTTAAATTTCATTCTTATGTTGATGATGCCAAATACTACAGAAGGTCAAAGGAAGCTAATATTTGATCCTGATCGACTGGGGTGTGAGCATGCATTGCTTCCTTTGCTTTCATTAGTGAATATAATAATTGTAATTTTTTTCTTCTGTATTACATATAATTTCATGTTAATATTATTTATCAATTTTTTAGGGACATTCAATTCCATTGAATTTGACTCATAATCTTATTAGCATGTGTATGCGTGGGGATGATCCTAGACCTAGATAGAGAACCCGTCATACCCATGTCAACACCGACCAACCATCAAAAACCCCTTCCACCACACCTTTCCATCCTCCTCTTGAGTCTTTGGGGATGTTTTTATCGATGCATCCATCATCATCTCAACTACCCTTTTATTCACATGTGAAATCTTTGTTGTCTTCAAAGATGATCCCACTGATGCCTCTATCATCTCATTAGGCCTCTTCTTCCCATATGATGACTACACCATCTCTATAGATGTTTCCACCTTTACCATATCCATATCCGATGATGTATCCCCCATACTACTACCCATATGCTGCCATGTCTGCACCACCTCAAATTCCTACTATCCAGCTAGCATCTGATGTGTCTCTTCCATTAGCTTCCACTCCAATTCATGAAGGCCAACCACAAAATGCACTATAATAGACATTTCCTACAGAGGCCACTGAGTTAGGATGACCCATAGATCTATCATAGTCTATTGAGTATCCTGCATATGGTTTTTTATTACAACTATTTCTAATTATATCACTTTATTTTTGTCGTGTTGTATTGTAACTTAATTCTTATTCGCCACTATTTTTCTTATTAAGTGGGATCTTCTTCTAGGTGACATGGGAACACTCGGATGAAGGATGTTTGGAATTTCTAGACACCACTAATGGTAGATTACAATGGACAAAATCAGATGGTAGGTCCAAATGCAATGCAGTGTAGAATTTTCATGGACACTTTGGACAAGTATAACTATACCATTCTGGTGGTACCAGTGTCATAGAGACGTATTAGTAAAGATATCAAGGACAAATCATGGGAGAAAATATGGTTAAGAAAATTTTATAAATTCATATATATATTATTGGTGTATTTAAATGAAATAACATGATCATTATAGATTCAGTTTAACTTTCATGATGGAGAATCTTCTAAGACTGCAAGGTTGATGGATGTTGGAGAGTTCAATAATTCATAAAAGAATGAGTTGTATATTGGTTGTAAGATCAAGGTTGGTAATGACTTATAAGAGTACCCATATTCCCTGACCGTCCAAAATGTCAATATGAAAAAATGATTGCATATCGGAAGACTGCTAAGTTTAAGGTAATATCAATATTTAATGATTTTCTTATAAAATTTCATTCTTATTACTTGTATTGAAATTTTTTTAGGAAGTTTCTGAGGAAAACATAAATAACAAGGATTCAATGACATATTTTCACACATTAGGGTGCACTAAAATTCTCGATCATGAAAAGCACTAGGTACTTTAACCATGTATTGTGATGTTATACATGATGTTCTACTGAAAATATTTTTGAATAGACATAGGACAGATTTATGAATTTATCATATATGGTTCTAATATAGATTTGTGAATTTCTCCTTTTAAGTAAAATGCATTGGGAATCGAAGGTTTTGTACCTTGTGAAAAATTATTTTTCTCTAGTAGAAAGAAAAAAGATTGAAGTCTAGTAAATGCACAGATACAAGATACAATTGTAAGGTTTTTATTTATATTTTAAATATTTATTTGAAATTCATAATTTAATATGTTTATAATTTCAATATTCTACCTTAGAGACCCTAAATGGTAACAAATATGACAAATTCAAGCCAGATGATCATTTAAGTTAGGTATTAGGTGAGGAGTACCTAGGGAGAGTACGATGTAGACCAGATAAAAACATCATCCCCTCTAGGTATTGTTCTTAATAGGGATCCTCTCAATCCTCCTAGACCTATGAGCTATAAATTTCTCATGTTGAAGCATCTGAGGTGAAGAAAATAGCTTTATAGGAGCGTGAAAGAAGTAAGCTGATGACTAAGAATTTCATGAAAGCTATGGCAGTTTTGAGTCAGTAGCTTTTATCAGAGGATGTTGATACTTTTGAATCATATATGAGATCAATGATGTAATGCCCTGACCCCTCTAGACTAGAGGTGATGCACTAATTTTTATATTGGCATGGTTAGAAGGAATGAAAATCCTTATGTAATGATCATTTTGGTAGTCTAGAATAAACTAGATACATAGAGGTTACTCAAATTACATTGGAGAAGTTTACAAAATACAATACATAATGAAAACTAAAAACTACATCCACAAGAACACGGTAAATGATCTCCTCTTTATCACCTATTGAAAGTAAAAAATGAAAGGGGTGATCTCAAATTCTCAGTAAGGGTTAAAAATAGTAGAAGTATGAATCAATAATAAATTAATTGTAAACAATTTGATAAAATCAATATGGCATGGTGAATAAATGAAAAACTCACGCCATTGATAAACTGAGAACGAAACTGCATCCATAGATTTTTTCATAGTGAAAACCTCATAGATAGTAATAACTGATAATGAATAAAGAAAATTATTATTATTTGGACATCATGTATCTGTCACATGAAACCATAATACCGTAAAAACGGTTTAGTTCTATGGGTAGAAACCCGTATGATTTTTGGAAACAAACTTGATGGGTTTGTCGCCAAATAATTTGTCTCATGAGACCTACCGATGAATCGAGGTGATATAGAAGGCCCCACCCACCACTTCATGTCCAAATAATTTGTTATATAGTGATTCAATACCAGAGCAATATTCCTTTTCAATATCTGTATAGAGTAGAGTATACATATTCATCAATATTTCAATAATTAAAATAACTTTCCAAACAAAAACTATATGTAAAATGGTATATGGTTTAGAAAAAAAACATATAAATGACATGAGATTATAGATATTTAATATAAATATAATTTCAAATGAAAATTTGTCTCAAATTGGTATTAGATACACCACATAAGGATTATTAGGTGAACAATACAAAGTTAGTCAGAACAAAATAGTAGTTGAGACAAAGTCTCTTACCACAATGCAATCGGTCGAATCATATGAACAGAACCTAATAACCATCAAATTAATCATTTAATAACATGAATATAAATAGAATCATGTTATTATATATAAAATGTTAGTACCCATCTACCACATTCAAGAAATAAGTGGCAAACAATGAAAATCACACAGAAATGAAAGTGAGATGAGAAACCCCTTACAAACATTTTGGCACGGTAACAAGTGTTATTGAGAGGGATTAATGAGATTTAAAGGGTATTAAATTATTTATATGTCACAAGGGAAGTATGGGAGAGGTGAAAAACATACCCCGTCATTAGGTATTAAAAATAAAAGAGCAAAACATAGGGGAGATTCTTGGAAAAAAGTGAGGGAGAGGATCCCTTACCTTATGCTCGAATGTGTTCTTGTTTATTATTAACGACCTGAATAATAAAATTTAGCTTCATTAATAAATAATTCCAGAACCAAATAAACATTTAATTTATATGGTATAACCTTATTAAGTTCATTAATGACCTTTTTGATGGGTTTAAGAGATTCAATTTTATTGTTTTGGAAGAATTTTCTTACTTGGTTTCATGATTTGTTTACTTGTATTCATGAATGTAAGTTCATTTGAAATGTGGTTAAAAATATAGAATTGTTAATATAAATTATTAGTGACATTAAATAGATATAAATTATCTTATAATGATTCTGGTTATATACCATGAGGATGACTCATTCGATGAGTTAAAAATAAACGCTTGGATTTGGCATGGCGGTTTTGTGCACAACAAACTTGTTTTGTATTATTATTCCATATTATGAACGAGTAAAGATTCCAGAACATTAATCAAGATAATATCCATATATGATGGCATGGTTCAACCATTGAAATTGTTTCTTGACTATTGTTGAATATTTTAATGAAAATTGAAAACCCCTCTTCCTTGAGTGTGACAAATCTACACATCTCAGACGGTGTTTGCATTTATTATATATAACGAGGGGAAAAAGAGAGATTGTGATGAAATATTACATTAGCACAATGAAAATATAGTACATGTAAGGTACTGGAATTATCATGGAATTTTGATGAGGGGAGGTGATAAGGGAGATAAAAATAATGGAACTTTGTAAAAGAAATTGAAAGAAAAGAGAAGGAAGGTTCACCTCTTGAGTACTCCTCCTTGAGAATCTCCTTAAGGCCTTTGTTTTTTGCCTTTTGGTGAGACCAGAAGGTCTTGGACGTTGGGAGAGGTCTAGGGGAGATTATTTGGCATAATTTAGGCAAGGATTGAATCTTGAGTGGTGTGGGAGGAAGAGAGGGTGAGGGGTGTTTTATATAGTGGAGGGGAGAAGAGTTTTCTTAATATTATAATCATTAATTTATTATTTCCTCTCAAGACAACCAATAGTGATTATTACATGAAAAATAAAAGTAATATATTCATGTTACCTCGAACTAATTGGGATTACATCAATATATCATCATCAATGACTCAATAAATTCCTTATTTAGCATCTATCGTAAATTATCACATTTTACTATTCATCAAAAATTTAAGTATTTTAGAAAAATCCCAAAAATTCACCCTAACCATTTTTTGACATGTAGAATCCAAAAATGAATTCCATTTTTAAAAAATAATTTTCTAAATATTAGTAATTAAATATTTAATAAAAATAATTATTTAATCAGAAAATATGAACACTTAACATATTCATCTTCATTTTTATGGTTCCTCAATTCATTTATACATTCAAGGGCATGGATACCATTCGTAAGAGTCATATTACTATTCATAATGATAAGTTACTATTTATAAGGGCAGGTTACTATTCATTATGGCATGTTACTATTCACCGAATGTTAAGTCAATTCTACCAGGCTCTAATTATCATCTTGATCACAACCATGTATGTTAGATTTTTAAAATTCAAATCATAGAGCTGACACATATATGTTTTATGGCTAGGTTATGGATATCTGCTATAAGTAACCATGTTTTTTTCCATATAGGCTCAGTGATTCGTGAAATATAGGCTATAACTAGAATTTATTTAAGAGAAACATACCATAAAATGTTTGGGGTGCTATATTATTCCCTGCTTCAGAAATTTCATCCTTGAATTTTTTGATTTATAAATCCCACCAAATAGATGTGGGTGGTTCTTATTCATAAGATCCTCTTGTTCCCATGTTACTTACTCTATGTTCTGGTTTTTCCAAAGAAGTTTTACTAGATGAGTTGTATGATTTCTCAATACCTACTCTCTTGTGTTAAGAATCCCGATAGGCTCTTCACAGTATGATAAATCAGGTTACAGTTCTATTTCTTCATATGTGAGTACATGCATTGGTTTTGGAATGTATTTCTTCAACAATGACACATGGAACAAATCATGAATTTTAGAGAGACTTGGCGGCATTTCTATAAGGTAATATACAACTCTGATTCTTTCCAAAATTTCAAATGGTCCGATTTACCTGGGGCTCAGTTTCCCTTTCTTACCAAACCTTAAGACACCCTTCCATAGAGACACTTTCAGAAAGACATGATCTCCCACTTAAAATTCCAAATCCTTTCCAGTTATCAGTATAACTCTTATTCCTACTTTGGGATGATTTTATATGAGCTTATATTGTCTTCAAATTTTCCATGTACTTTTTAATAAGTTCTGGTCCTATAAGTTTTCTCTCACCAAATTCATTCCAATAAGTTGGATTTTGGAATCTCTTTCCATATAATGCTTCATATGGAGCCATTTGAATACTAGAATGGAAACTATTATTGTATGAAACTTCCACTAAAGGAAAGTATTGATCCCACATACCATGAAAGTTCAGAGAGCATGATCTCATCATGACTTCCAGAGTTTGAATAGTCCTTTCAGACTGTCCGTTTGTTTGATGGTGATAAGCAGTATTCATAAGAAGCTCAGTATTCAAAGCCTTTTGGAGACTTTTAAAGAATTTTTATGTAAAATAGGGATCTCAATCAGACACAATCAATAGAGGTGCACCATGAAGTCATTAAAATTCATTAATATAAAGTCTTTCTAGGTGTTCAAGTGGTAAATCCTCTCTTATTGGAAGGAAATGTACTGATTTTGTGAGATGATCAACAATTACCCATATTACATCATTCCTTCTTGGTGTCCTTGATAGTCAAATGAAAAAATCCATCATAATGTTATCCCAATTCCACATAATAATAAGTAGAGGTTACATCACTCCTTTGGGACGTTGTATCTCTACCTTCACTTTTTGACAAACTAGAAATCCTGACATGTAGTCAGCAATTTCCCACTTCATATTATCCCCCCAAAAACGTTCCTTCAGATCTCAATACATATTTGTGCTACCCAAGTGTATAGAGAAATTTGAGCTATGAGTATCGTCTAATAGTTCCATTTTTTAGTTCAGGTACTAATGGAACACATAACCTCTTCCCAAATTTTAGAACTATTTCCTCATACACGAAGTTTTCCAATCTCCCATCCTTGACAAAATTAATTTTCTTCTGTAGATTCTCATCATTAAATTGAGTGTGTTTTATCTTCTCTAGAAAATATTGTTTAGGAATAATTTTAAAGAGGAAAGATGTTTCCACTTCCTTAACAATTACCATATCCATCTTTAGTAGATCCATGAATATAGGATCTCTCTCAATCTTCATTTGAGTTAGAAGTCCATGATCTTTCCTGATTAATGCGTCTGCCACCTTATTTTTCTTTTCCTGGGTGGTAGTGTATTGAGGAATCATAATATTTGAGTAACTTGAGCCATCTCCTTTCCCTTATGTTGAGTTCATTCTGTGTGAAAATGTATTTTAAACTCTTGTGGTCCGTATAAATCTCACATCTTTCTCCGTAGAGATAATGTCTCCATATTTTTAGAGAAAAGATTATGTCTTTTAACTCAAGATCATGACTTGGATAATTTTTCTCACAAGTCTTCAACTGTCTTGAGGCATAAGAAATAAATATGTTGTTTTTCATAAGGACACAACCCAATCCATTCTGGAATACATCGCTATATATTACAAATCCATCACTTCTAAATGGAAGAGTCAAAATTGGATCATTGACCAATCTTGTTTTAAATTCCTCAAAGAATTATGTATATTCTTTTTTCCATACATTCTTAACTCATTTACATGTGAACTTGGTTAGAGGGTTAGCTATTCAGGAAAAATTCTAAACGAAATGCCAATAGTAACCTGCTAAACCAATAAAACTGCGTACCTCAGTTATGTTTGTTGGCATGGTAAATTCATGGATTGCATTTGTCTTTGCAGGATCAACTGGGATTCCATCCTTAGAGACAATATGGCCTAAGAATGAAACCGATTGATGCCAGAATTCGCACTTTCTAAACTTCCCATATAATTTGTTTCTTCTAATAGTTTTCAGAATAATCCGCAAGTGATTCTCATAGTCTTCATAGCTTTTTGAGTATACTAGGATATCATCGATCAATACCACAACAAAGTTATCAAGATATTCCTTGAAAAATCTATTCATTATATCCATGAAAATAGAGGGTGCATTTGTCCGTACAAAAGGCATCACTGTAAACTCGTAATGCCCATACCTGGTTCAAAATTCTGTCTTAGGAATATCTTCCTTCTTCACACATAGCTGATGATATCCAGATCAAAGGTTGATCTTCGAAAAGTATTTATCTCCATGAAGTTGATCAAATAAATCATCAATCTAGGGAAGATGATACGTATTCTTTATCGTAATAGCATTAATTTCACTTTAATCAATGCATAGCCTCATGGATCCATCTTTCTTCTTAATAAAGAGGACAGGGGATCCCCATAGAGAAACACTAGCTTGAATAAATCCCATTTCACTCAATTCCTCTAGTTGTTTCTTTCGCTCCACTAATTCCATGGTGGCCATTATATTGGGGGACTTTGATATAGGCCTTGAACCAGTAATTAAATCAATAGAGAACTCAACTTCCCGCTCTAAAAGATGTCAAGGTAAATCCTCTAGAAATACATCAATGTATTCTTGCACTATGATCACATATTTAATTTCAATATTTCATTCCTCACCCATAGATATTGGGTTATTTTCCTCTCCATGAATTTATTTTAACAGAGCTACTGGGGGTGGGTCCAGATAAGAATTAGATAGAGATGTCTCTTCTATAAAGATAACATATTCTACACCATTTTAAAAATATTTATCTTTATTTTTTTTGTAATATATCATCGCAACAGAATTTGACATCCAATTCATACCAAGAATTATATCAAATTCAGTCATTGGTATAATGATAATGTTAGAAACTAAATCATGTTTTTGTGTCATGAGGGGGATAAGTCGACATGCCTTTGTTGTAATGATGCATCCCATAAGAGTTTTGATAGATAACTCATTTATTAAATCAAATTGGACATGTATAACTTTCGTGAAAAATGGGACGATATAAATGAATGCGATAATCCAGAATCGAATAAAGTGTTGGTTAAGTTTGAGGAAGTAATTAAAGTACCTGCCACCACATCATTAGGAACTTCAACTTCCGCGGTTGTAATTTCATAAGCTCTCCCTTTCTCTCTTGGATTTTTTTGAGGCATGTTTCCTTGGTTCTTAGGACACTCATTTTCATAGTGTCCCCTCTTTCTACAGTTGTAGAATTGAACATCTTCAAATTGATTCTTCCCCTTTCATTCATGAGATAGATGACCCTTTTCTCAACACTCATAGCAGACTCCCATGCCTTTCAAGCATTTCCCGAGATGATTCTTTCCACATTTCTCATATAATGGTAATTTCTTCATTACCTTGTTCTTATTTGGTGCTTCACCTTTCCCTTTGTTGTTAGAGTACCAATTTTTTATCTTTTTTTCCTTTGAAAAAAATTGATCTAGAAAATTCCTTCTCTGTTTTGATGGCACTTGATACAATTTATTCATATGATGAATTTTTTTGAGAATCTAGTGACCTTCAAAGAATTTCCTTAAGACCTTCAAAGAAATGATCAATCTTGTCTACCGAGACATGTGCGTAATCTATAACATACCTGTCTAGCCTTGTGAAGGAAGCCTTGTACTCTGCAACACTGTCTTCTTCCCTTTGCTTTAAGCCAAGGAATTTCCTCTTCATTTCAGTTCTTTGCTCATGAGGGAAATATTTTTGGAAGAATATTTCCTTAAAATTCCTCCATTCCATATGTTCTATTTCTTCTTCTTCCATGGTATTCTGAATCAAGGACCACCATTGTTCAATATCTCCCTTGAGACAATATACTTCCAGTACTACCTTTTCATTTTCATTGCATCTTAATGCCATGAATATCTTTTAAAGGGACTTGATCCATTGCTTAGAAACCACTGGATTAGTTGTCCTACTGAAAGATGGGGTCTTATTCCACATGAAACGATCCAACCCAGGTGTGGAATGGTTATTCGTTATAACCTGAGTAAGTTTTAACAATATGGAATGATCTCATTTACTCCAATATTGACCATGTTGACTTTCTAAGTGGGAAGATCCCTACATTACCCATGAGTATTGATTTCCCTTCTTCCATTAGACGCCATTTCTAAATAATGGCACACACTAGATTTGGGTATGATTCATAATGTATAATCTTACCTTAACAAAATACTTAGCATAAGTTGAGATCATATGCATGGATAATCCCATAATAAAAAATGGTTTCTTTGAGGAATAACTTACATTTAAATCCTTCATAATGTCTTGTAAAGAAAACATGAATTATCCTAAGAATATCCCATGGGATTTTCGTAACCAAGAGTGAAGCAATTCCCATTGTCGTGTACTAGGATACCCCGAGTCAAGCCTGAAACTCCTTGTCATAGCTTTCAATCCTAGGTACATCTATGCCAGAGCCACCTCTACCTACTCGTATCCAGACATGGATGTATTTTATAGAGATACTCAAATAATATATTCCTTACCAAAATTCTAGGACGTTCTTGTACATTCATCCTCAAATACTACCATAGGGATTTGTTCATAATCTACGTTTTCTAATCTTGTCTTCAAGTTTTCTACTAAACATCATTTGATACTAATAGTAACGCCCTGACCCCTCTAGACTGTACCTGGTGCACTACTTATTATATTGGAATGGATATAAGTAATTTAAATCCCAAAGAAATGATCAGTTTAGTAGTCTTGAAGAAACTAGATACATATATGTTACACAAATTACACTTGAAAATTTTAAAAAATACAATTCATAATGAAAACTAAAAACTGAATCCACAAGAACTCAATAAATGATCTCCTCTTTGTCACCTGTTGAAAGTAAAAAATGAAAGGGGTGAGATCAAATGATCAGTATGGGTTACAAATTGTGGAATCATGAATCAATAATAACTAAATTCTAAAAAATTTGACATAATCAATATGGCATGGTGAATAAATGAAAAACTCACACCATTAATAAACAAAGAATGAAACTGCATCCATAGATTTTTTCATAGTGAAAAACTCATGGATAGTAATAAATGATAATGAATAAAAAAATGATTATTATTTGGAAATCATGTATCTGGCACATGAAACCATAATATCGTAAAAACATTTTAGTTCTATGGGTAGAAACCCGTCTGATTTTTGGAAACAAACTCGAAGGGTTTGTCGCCAACTGATTTGTCTCATAAAACCTACTGATGCATCGACGGGATATAGCGGGCCCCAACCTCCACTGAATGTCGAAATCATTATCTATAAATTGATTCAATACAAGATCAATATGACTTTTCAATATTCATATAGAGTATAGTATACAGATTCATCAATATTTCCATAATTAAAATAACTTTCCAAATAAACATCGTATGTAAAATAGTAAACGGTTTAGACAAAAAAAATATCCATGATATGAGATTATAGATATTTAATATAAATATAATTTCAAATGAAAAGTGATCTAAAATGGACAGTTGGTACACCACATAAGGATTATTAGGTGCACAATAAAAAGTTAGTCACAACAAAATAGTAGTTGAGACAAAGTCTCTTACCACAATGTAATCGGTCGAATCATATGACCAGAACTTAATAACCCTCAAATTAATCATTCAATAAAATTAATATAAATATAATCATGTTATTATATATCAAATGGTAGTACACATATACCTCATACAAGAAATATGTGGCAAACAATGAAAATCTCATAGAAATGAAAGTGAGATGAGAAACCCCTTGCAAACATTTCGGCATGGTAACAAGTGTTCTTATGAGGGATTAATGAGAGGTAAAAGGGGTATTAAATTATTTATATTTCAAAAGGGAAGTATATGGGTGGTGAAAAAACATACCCCATTGTTAGGCATTAAAAATAAAAGATCACAACATAGGGAAGATTCTTGAACAAAAGTGAGGGAGAGGATCCCTTACCTTGCACTCAAAGGTGTTCTTGTTTGATCTTAACAACCTGAATAATAAAATTTATCTTTATTAATTAATAATTCTAGAACATCATAAACATGTAATTGATATGTTATAACCTTTTTATGTTCATTAATGGCCTTTTTGATGGGTTTAATAGATTCAATTTTATTGTTTTGGAAACATTTTCTTAAATCATTTCATGATTTGTTTACCTGTATTCATGAATGGAAGTTCATTTGAAATGTTGTTAAACATCCTGAATTGTTAATATATATTATTCTTGACATTAAAGAGATATAAATTATCTTATAATGATTCTGTTTATATACCATGAGGATGACTCATTCGATGAGTTAAAAATAAACGCCTGGATTTGGCTTGGCGGTTTTGTGCACAATAAACTTGTTTTGTATTATTATTCCATATTATGAACATGTAAAGATCACAAATCATTAGTCAATATAAGATAAATATATTATGACCTGGTTTAATGATTTAAACGGTTTCATGACTATTACTGAATATAGTAATGAAAATTGAAAACCCATCTTCCTTGAGTGTGTAAATTTACACATCTCGGACAATGTTTGCATTTATTGTATAAAATGAGTGGAAAAAGATAGATTATGATGAAATATTACATTAGAAAAATCCAAATCCATTACATGTAAGGTACTGGAATTATCATGGAATTTGGATGAGGAGAGGTGATAAGGGAGAACAAAATAATGGAACTTTGTAAAATAAATTGAAAGAAAAGAGAAGGAAGGTTCACCTCTTGAGTACTCCTCCTTGAGAATCTCCTTAAGGCCTTTGTTTTTGGCCTTTTGGGGAGACCAGTAGGTCTTAGATGTGGGGAGAGGGCTTGGGGAGAGTATTTTTTATAATTTAGGAAAGGATTGAATCTTGAGTGGTTTGGGAGGAAGATGGGGTGAGGGGTGGTTTATATAGTGGAGGGAGATGAGTTTTCTTAATATTATAATAATTAATTTATTATTTACTCTCAAGAAAACCAATATTGAGTATTACATGAACAAGAATAGTAATATATTCATGTGACTTCAAACCAATTGGGCTTACATCAGCAGATCATCATTAATTACTCAGTAAATTCCTCATTTAGCATTTATCGTAAATTATCGCATTCTACTATTCATAAAAAATTTAAGTATTTCATAAAAATCCCAAAAATTCACCCTAACCATTTTTCAATGTGTAGAATCCAAAAATGAAGTCCATTTTTCAAAAATAGTTCTCTAAATATGATTAATTAAATATTTAATTAAAATAATTATTTAATTGAAAAATATAAACACTTAAAATATTCATCTTCATTTTTAAGGTGACTAAATTCATTTATACATTAAAGGGAATGGATACCATTTATAAGAGTCATATTAATATTCATAAGGTTAAGTTAATATTCATAAGGGTAGGTTACTATTCATAAGGGTAGGTTTCTATTTACTAATAATTAAGTTAATTATATTAGACTCTAATTATCATCCTGATCAGAGCTGTGTATGTTAGATTTTTAAAATTCAAATCAAAGAGCTGAAAAATATATGTTTTATGGATAGGTTATGGCTATATACTATAAGTAACCATGTTTTGTTCCATAGAGGCTTAGTGATTCATGAAATATATGATATAACTAGAATGTATTTAAGAGAAACATACCATAAAATGTTTGGGGTGATACAAATGATCTCTCTAAATGATGCATTAGGTGATGCCAATGAGGGTTGTAGTGGCGATGAAGGTAGTGGTGATAGAGATGTTGGTGGTGAGGATGTTGTTGATGCTTCTATTGGGGATGAGGCTATTGGAGATGTTTATACTGATGATGATGATGACGATGATGATGATGGTTATGGACATACGGACGAGGATGCTGGTGATGGGGGGATATTAATCCCCTCTATTTTTGATATAACAGGGAGACTTATGTATGTACTTTAATAACATGAATTGAATTCTTGTATTGATGATAATGGTTAATTTATTTTCATTTTAAATGTTCTGCATAAAATTTCACATGCATTTACATAAATCTAACATTATAATCCTTAGTCATCCATATGGGTAAGTGGGTGAGGAGGTTAACCTACTTATCTATAAAGGTATTTGTGTTGTAGCTTGTATATAACCATATAGTGTAGTTTTCGTAGTCTTATTCAAATAATTCATATTTCATTTCCCAAGTATGAATGGGCTGGCCAACAGACTACCAAATCAGACGTGTAGTGATTCATGGTCATGTTCTTGGAGATGATTATTGGAAGGCAGGATATTGATACTATTATCCCAACTGACTTGAAGAATTTTATATCATGTTTACCTTCAACAAGTTATTATTTCAAACCCAATAAAAAGCATACATTTATTTATTGTTCATTTTTCTATTGGTCTGGTACTACCTTTGTTGGAATACAAAAGGAATTTCACCTATAACTTGGTCAAAATAAAAAAGGTATTTCATCATAATGTAAGATCCATTTCTTGAAAATAAGTATCCAATGAATTGTATTTACTATGATATTTCAGTTCAAATTTGGGTTTCTATGAGTATTCCACATCTCTGACCTTTGATTAGTGATTCAATTACTACCATAAAATACTTATCTCTAAATGATATCCCATATAGTGAAATTAGATTACATTTATTATATCTTTATTTTTCATAAATCAATGAATTGATCGGTCTAAATTAATGAAGGTAAAAAAGGAATATATTCCTTAATTATTTTTTCTAAAATTTAAATTTTGTGAAATTTGAAGTTCTTATATTGATTGAACTGATTAGGTTTTTTGAGATCCCAAGTCCCTAAATGATATAGTACATGCTAGAGATTTTTTTTGGGGTATATAGGTTGCTTTGTAAGAAGGGTGTGGCATTTCAATACCTTGTTATCAGGGCATGACTCAATGACCCATTATTCCTTTATTATGAATGTCATTTTTGAGCTATCATTTCAATCATTTTGTTATTTAATACACATTTTAGGGTCTTCCTTGAGTGTTTTCTTATTTTTTGTACACATTTTCATTTGGATTCAGGTGTTCTTCCATGTGGTCATATTTTTTATTCTTTGGATTTTTATTAGGAAAAGGTCTTTATAAAGAGTAGTAGAAAACAACTGCACATGTTAATTTTTTTTTGATTTAGTAAAAATAAACTATTAAAAACCATATCAGAATATTTAAAATGAATGTGTAAAGGTTATTAAAAATAATTGTGAATTTTTTTCTGTATAGATTTGGTTTGATGTTTTGGGTTTTGATTCTTCACGGGGAATTTTTTTTCCAAATAATAGATCATTTTTTTTGGAAATCACCTTCTACACAAGGTAATTATTTTGTTCCTTTTGAATCACAATGAATTCCCCATTAATATTTCTATTCAAGATGAAAATATCCCCATGTTGGGGAATATGATCCAATCTCAAATATCATGTATTAATTTTTTTTTTCTTATAATGATTAAAAATAATTTTTCTTTTGATAGTCTTGGCCCTTATTATTTTCGTATTAGTTAATATGTGGAATGATATGTAATTAGAAAGTTTTTTTTGTGTATGAACATCCTATGTTGTTATAAGTTCTCGTAGAAGAAATATAATTGGAAAAGGTTACTTCTCATGTTATTAGTCCGACATGTGAAGCATTGGATGTTTAGGTGTTCAGTTCCCAAATTTCACAATTATTCAATGATTTGGATCTTGAGGTAAAATTAGCCATTAATTAACACATGTATATTTTAAGGTAATGTTTTTTAATATTTAATTTATAATATATATATATATATATATATATATATATAAATAAATTTTTATTCATATGCTTGTATATGTTTTATGGTGTGTTTGTGAATATCTTCCCTATGTGCCAGGCGAAGAAGATTTATAGAATTCAGGTATGCATGTCCTAATCCACACATAGACTGATTATTAGCTCGGATGTTATTGCAGACACATATGTCTATATGATAATAGTAGTCATGGAGAAATATAATAAAGTATGATTAGTCTACTATCGGTATCATGTTACTCTACTGCTATTACACATACGATAATATGATTTTATACACATTATTTTTGCATATATAATGAGAGTATGGTTGTACTGATTTCATCTATAATGCTAGGAATGGGACTTGTTTACATGAGCGGGGATGATAAAATGTTTCTAGCCATATTCATCCAAAATTGGGGATGAACAACTTCATACTTCTAATGTGATCCAACTATAGTTGATCTACACCATTGTGGCCATGCCACGACAAAGTGGGTGAACTACCTATGTAAACCCTACTAATAATGGTGCTAATGTCCAAAACTAGACATGTGTGAGGTTTTCTTCTATGATGTATGAAGATATGGATTTTTAGTTATTTCATTGGATAATTGAAATGTGTGTGAGAAAAGGGATGATATGTTCTCATTCTTTTTATGTCATTTAAAATAATTGATTAATATGAAATGTTATTTCTTTTAACCTTCTAATTATAATGTAATACCTTCAATTCGAAACCACTCTTTCCTATGAATTCTCAACAGATTGATCAAAATCAGTGGGATATT
Organism: Viscum album; assembly: GCA_963277665.1. NCBI lineage: Eukaryota > Viridiplantae > Streptophyta > Magnoliopsida > Santalales > Viscaceae > Viscum > Viscum album. Next base: position 1,789,247,949 of record OY728159.1, read on the forward strand.
CAGGGTCAAATTTGTCTCCTGGAGAAACCACTATAGTTGATTATAATCATTTTATAGATATCAGTGGATATTATTGTTATAAAATTTATTGCATCAATATCCACTCTCAAAATTATATGTCTTTACTGAAGCATATTTCATTTGAAAGAATGATTAAATGAATGTGTGAAATATAATTGGGTATAGTTTCTCAATACTACAATCCTAAAAACAAACTGAAAGTTAGAAAACATTTCTTTGTGAAGTTATATAAATAATAGACATTAAGAAAGTGGAGGGATTAAGTAAAAAAACCACAATGGATTGAATAGTATAATCCCCCACTTGTATGAATTAAAGAAGGAAAAACTATTTATAATCATGATTTTAAACCTTTGTGCCTATAATTAGGATTGAAAAATCCAAGAAAAGCCCTTTCACAAGGCTTGGATACAACATTTTCTAAACCATCCCAAATCCTAGGTAACTAAAATTATTGGTTTTGTAGGGTTTTTTGCAGCTAGGTGGTGACCCTACATCATGCCCCAAAACCATTCCATGTTGGATGCTTTTCATTAAAATATACATGATTATCCCTTAATTATTTAATGACTATGAGTACCAACCACAAACTTTAGAAAATGAACTAAAAAATACCATCTGTAAAAGTATCTACATGGATTTCCCTAAGCATAATATCCACTATACACTAGTAAACAACATTCCAAAGTATTTAAAACCCATCCTAATGATACTGAGACACACCTAAGAAGTCAAAAAACCTATTATAATAAATCTATATCAAATGAAATCAACTAAAAATTACCCAACTATTGAATTCAATTCCAAACCGCAATTTTCAAAAAATATTCTTATGCCATCATTCAAAAATTTCAAATTCTTGCTTGAATTTTAAACTCACAAAGAAGGATGGTTCTAAAACCACCCCACCATAGCAATTATCATCCCTAAAACTCCATAAAGGAATTTAATCAATTCAACCAAATCTATCCTAATCACCATTTCAAGTTCAATTCCCTGATTTCTACTCTGGAATGTCGAATGAGCTTCTATTGCACAAATTTAACCACTAGTATACTATTCATCAAAAATAAATAAATTTCTCATCATAATTGAAAAATATATATGAAAATCCATACCTATTATCATATATATATAGATTCCTAAGTGACATCAAATGATTTATCTTTTGGCTTATCGTGCTCCCCACCAAAAGGATCAGCTCATATGGTCTGATTCTGGACCATGATCCTCCCACCATCAAAATCACCTTTCGAATCACATTTTGATGAATCTAATAACATATAATTGGGTCTAGTTTCTCAATAATGCTATCCTAAAAACTTATTAAAACTTAGAAAACAATACATTGAGAATGTGGCACTCAAAATTATCATCAAGGTTGGTTCTTGGTTTTTCCACATTTATGCATGCCCATAAAATCTGGGTGTTCTTGTATGTAGTGTTTTTTAATTACAAGCTGGTGGAAGGAACTATTTTCTACCAGATTACTTTCATTGAAGGATACCTATAGTTTATGATAGTCAAACAATTATATTTGGTGTTGATGTTATTCACCCTCCACCACTCAAGCCCATCCATCCTAGTGGTGTGACAAATGTAGTTTTGTTAGTTTTTATGAAGTTTTGTTTATCATTTTGACATTGTTTTTAATTATTTAAATTTTATTTTTCATTTTAAAAAAGTTTTAAATTAACTAGTCATGTTTTTTTCCATGTACTAGTTTTAAGAGATCAAACTGTGGCTTGAAACCTAATAGAATTATATTTTATTGGTGAATGATTTCCCCCCTTCAATTGAATTGTTACTTGCAGTTATGAAATTCATAATGATTGTTGTTTGTTAATTGAGTAGAGAGGGGGTGAGTGAAGTTCAATTAAGTAATGTTTTATAATAATAGATAGATTCAATTTGAAAGGTAGTGGAACTAGGTAGTAATATTTATGTTTTTGTCATAGCTATGTTTGATAAAAGAGCTGGTCATAGAAAACAACTGATTTGTTTTTTCATAAAAGCAATCAAAAGAAAACAAAGTTTTATAAAAGAAATCAAAAGAGTTGGTCATAGAAAACAAAGGATTTGTTTTCATTTCTTCTTGGTCTGTATTGTGTAAAACTGTATTTATTTTGTGGTCTAAAATATGGAAGGCATCAGGAAGTGGGAAGGCAGGCATAAGTTGGAAGTGGGAAGATGCAACAAGGTCGGTAGTTGCTGCTGCCTAGGGGAATCACCTATACTGTAAAACCCCGAGATTTTACGAGAAATATTATTTTTAATTACTTTGATGTCTTGTATTGTATGCTAAACCAAGATTAGATTGTGCTATACGGAACACCGTATTAGCTTACAGTATACACAAACACTATTTTAGGCTTGTGTTGCATGCCAAAGCAACCTTCCTCGATAGCATGTGTTATACGCAATATCGAGTTTCACTAAACAAGATATTACTATAATATTATTATGAACTACCCTTTATGAATAGTAATACCCACTTTTTAAAATTTTATAAATTTTATCTTTCAAAATGGATTTCATTTTTGGATTCGGAATATCAAAATTAGCCTAGGGTGAATTTTTGGTATTTTTCTGAAAACATTCAATTTTTGATGAATAGTGAAAATACTAAGTTACTATTTAAAAACTAGTTTTTTATTTAAATAAATATTTATTTTATTTAAAATTATTTTATGTAAAAATAGATACATAATACCTATATAAGTTCAATATTATTCATTGGAGTCAGTTTAAAATAATTTTAGAGATATAAAAATTATGTGGAAATTTTTTCCATCTTTTACCTACCTCCTAGGAGCTTTTTGAAAATTTGCATAAAACTTAATTTTACAACTTCTGTGAATGGAATTTCGAAAATCTGAGATACATGGTTGATATCAATAAGTATAATGTGGTTCAGTGAGATGAAAATAATTTTTGGCGAATAGTAACTTTTTACTTTTATTTACCACAGTTAAAAGTAAATAGGGTAATTAAAGGTGAAAAATGATATTATTTTTACCCTAACACATGTCCTAATTCTATTGGATAAGTATTATTTGACCAAAAATAACCTTAGTAATATAGTATTATCATTTAGGTCCACTTGTATTGGATTAACACATTTATTATTATTTAATTCAAAGAAGAGTTAAAAGAGTTAAAATCAAAGTTTAATAACTAAAACATTTTTAATATAAGGTTATACATAAGATAAATTCGACTATAAATATTAATTAGGAAGATAAAAAGATTTCATACATAACGGTATTTTATTTATAATTTTTAGACATTAAACAATTTAATTTATTTATGACCCAATGATGATGTAGTAATTACCTTATTAATAAAATATTGACATAATTGATGTTATAAATACCCAAATAAATGTAATTTGAGACTTTTTATGAATTAAAATAATTCTATAGGTTAATATGACGGATTTTTATTGATTTATATATCTTTTTTCTAACTAATCATGCTATTATTATTTTCACAAAAATCAATTACCAAATAGTTTCAAAATTGACATAAAATAGTTTTTAAAAAAAATATTATATTATTAATTCATATTTTATTCCTAAAAATCTACGGTTCTACAAAATGACTTATATAAGGTTATATATATTAATAATAGACCACTTGGGGTTCTTTTGGATTGTTATAGTAAGGTTATTAACCATATAGTGTAAGAAAATGAGAAGTCACAGTAAAGGTAAAATTATTTAACTTAGAGTTAAATCTAAATGATAATGTTAAAATAGTAACCTAAACTTGTCTAAAACCTATTGGTTGGGAGTATTTCGACCCATACCCACTTTATCTTCTAAATAAATCAATTTTTAGATATTATAAACCGAATATGACTTTATTATAAAATAATATTTTATGTTTTTTCTAAAGTGCCCCTCTAGGGCACCTCCCTCCTCTCCTCTTTACACAATTTTGAACCTTAAAGCTCGGCCAAACCCTGCCAATTTCTCTTCTCAACATCTATAGGTATATTATAGAGGTTCTGGTCTCCTCAAAAGACCAACTCTAGTGCCTTAAGAGGAATCTTAAAAGAGGTGCGTCGAAGAAGAGGTAATCTCTTCTACCGATTCTCTCAAGTTTCTTTCTTATTCAACTTCTTATTATTTAGTTGTTTCATTATAAAGTAATAACATAAGTGTCAATAATATAATTATATGTTATTATAAATATTAAACAACCCCATTTCACCTTCTATCCATCCTATGGAAAACGAAATCCCCGTGTGTGCGTACGTACGAAATACCGTCTCTACGCTATGGTGTAATCTGTTTTTCCACCACCGCCTTACCTTGATGGGTATAATGGTGTAAAGAATGACTATATATGGTTATTATAAAATCATACGGATTTTGAGATATTATATCATCCACTCCAATTCCATTCAATAATTATGGAAACGACATCATCGCTCGTGCGTACGTACGGATTGCCGTCTCCACAACGTGATGAGATTCATTCTCCATGTTAACCATTCAAAAATTATAATAAAGTATATATAATGAATAATAATGATATATATGTCATAATAATACTACTGGATTTATTTATATATATATATGTCATCAAATTACTTCCATTCAATTCAATAAGGAAAGGAAAACAACGTTCATGCATACGTACGACCTACCGTCTCCATGAACGATGTGTTTCATTTCATTTATCTATCTATTATATATATATATACTAAATCTATATGATATATAAATCTTTTTTTACATTCTTGAAGTAAGTGAATCATGATATAAGTAATAATAATATCAATAACAACAAGTTCAAACACGTACAATAAATGGAATGAATATTACCCAAAACATTGCTTTAACATGGAATTGACAAATGAAAGTGTAATATAAAGACCTAATTGAATCATATATCGTATCATAATAATGACTATGATTATGTAATAAGTCAATGAAATTATTTAAATCATTATATAGGAGGTTTGGATACATATAAAGCATATCAGACCTATAGTAAGGGATAATTTTTCAAATCTTATTTTTATCTGAGTTTGCTTATACGTAAGTATTTACTGGGGTTATATTTTTCATCCATGTCCATAAAAATATTTTTCATAAAGTTTTTAATATTCTTCCATGTATGTTTAAAGTCATTCTTACCCCACTTTTACTTTTACATTGTGTTATGGACGAAATCTTTCTTTTGTTTACTATACGAGGAATTTTTTGACTTTTCCAGCAAAAGTACGAGGAGAATGTTTTTTTAACTTATACAACATGAATGGATTTTTACGGTTTCATAACAGATAATTTTCATTAAGATTCCTCTACAATATTTTATGGTTATTTTCAATAAAATACTTTTCTTTTAAAATTGTGTGGAATTTTGTGAAAAGATAATTTTTTTAAAGAGGAAAGGATATTTTTCTCAAGAATTCATTTCAATTGTTTTGTGAAAATATTTTCAATCTAAGATGTCATTATTTAGCATGATTATGTTTCAAGTATAATGTATCTATTATTTACATGGTTTGATTCTTCTTATGATGAAATTATATCCATTTATTTTATACGGATTATGTTATGATGGGATGATGTTTATGAAACCCATTTTATTCTTTGGGTTATGATGAATGATTTATGTTTATATTGTGGCATAAGTAAGAATGATTTCATTATGAGATGGATGAGACCTATATATCCCTCCAATTAATTGGGTAAAGATTTATATCTCATGATATTGACATAGATGGAATGATATGTTAATCCGGTTCAGTGTTACAGGACTAGAAAGAGGAGTGAACTCGATTCAGTAAGGGACTTTGTCCACTAGGATGGTCTTGGAAGCAATGCCTTGGCTACTATGGAAATTATATCATGTGATTAATGGTTTTTCACAATTACATGTTTTATTCTCATGTTATTTTATCATGATTGACATTCCATTATGATCTATGCCTTATGTACTGCCATGTTTTATCTCATTGCTCAAGATTTTGACGTTTAAACATTATGTTCATGTTTTTCAATTGAAATGTATATGGTTTGTTTTATTACTTACCCTTATTGAGAATTTGAACTCACCCTTTATATGTTTTATTTTCCCTAGGAATTAAAGAAAGGTTTTAGGTAGGGAAAAAAAGAAGATCATTATGGGAGACGTTGAAGATCTTTCACCATGATTATAAGATTATGTTTCGAATTTCCAAAGACACTAAACTAATACAGTATTTGGGAATTTTTTTATGTATTAAGTATTCCAAAAAAGTAATGTAATATCCATGTACGTCAAGATTCGGGTCTCTACAGTTGGTATCATAGCGAAGGTTTAATTAACCTTTGTAAACTTGGATACAAAAACTTTAGTGAAATCCCTAGAGATATTTCTAAGTTATGTATAGTGATGTACCTAAGGTTTAGTATAACTATAGGTTACAGTCCTAGAATTATGTTGACTATCATGAATAACCTAGGGTGAACATAGGGTGTAATGGATTAAAGAACATGTGATAAGTTAGACATCCCATAAGTGACATTTTATGATTATGTGGTTCCATGTTATTTCAATTGTTTCTTACACCATGGTTTTTGATTTTAGTCAATGGAGGGAACCTGAATGAATTGGGTCAACATTGAATCCAATGGAAAAATTGGTGACTATGAGCAACAAAATTTCATAATGCCTAGAAAGAAAGATTACGCGATTATACTGAATCAGTCATCACGATCTATGATTAATAAGGTGAACTTTAGTGGTATTCCTAATTCATCAAATAAGAGTAAGATGGACTTTTATGCATGTTTTCATGGTGAGGAGAATAGATAAAGGAAGATTGATATTTCTAAAGAAGAGAAGAATAACCATGATGAATACATCAAATGGAGGGGGAGATGTTATCTTTGAGAAGACAAGGGTCATAGAGTGACAAACTGTTATGGAGTTCAATGTCTTATCTATGGAGAACATGGGCATTACCCAACTCAATGCCCTGACCTAAGAGGTTACTTCTAAATCAAGGAAGGAATTATTCCATAACAATCATTGAAGAGGACGAATTGAAGTGTTTATGTATTGTTATTCAAGAATAGTTTTGTTGAGGTTCTTTTATGGTATATTGGAATATCTATGTATTGGTCCATTGTGATTTTCCATAAGAATAGGTACCGGTAACCATGAAAAGTGATTGAAATATTTTTAGAAAGCAGATGATATGCGCATAATGAAGGGATAAGATGAAAATAATATGTTTGATAGTATCCATGAGCTCATGATTTAGATAAGGACAAATTGATATCATGGTTTGAGTATATAGATTTTTTTGGATTTTGGTATGTGGAAAGAGTTAACTTTTGATAGCATTCATGTTTTCACTAAGGTTATATGGTAATACATGTTTCAAAAAGAATACATGATTAAGGTAATCACATGTTTGGAATGTGACCAACAAGCTACATCTTGTGATATATGAGGGATAAAATATGGTATTCATGTACTTGTTATATGACATTTTTAGTAATCGTTCTCTTTATACTATGAGTTTGGAAAGAAGTATTTTGGATTAGTCTTAAGGTTGGAATGAATTAAGTTGAACATAAGATAGTATTGTTTAAGGCTATAAAATTTTTTCAATTTTATTTCTGGAATGTTATAATAGTATAGTTTAAGAAAAGGGAAAACCTATAGAACGGGCAACAACCCTTCGTGTCAGACAAGGTTGCGGGAATCGAACCCCCAGCCAAAGTGCGACAAGCCTTTATCGCCTAGCACTAGCCTACAGGAAGTCCCTAGTTAGCAATAATTTAGTTTCATTTTATTATGTGGTATAATATACGAAGTATACATCCATTTTAGGAACCATGTACGATTAATCTCACCATAGATGGACTTATGTATATTTAATAAATTTTTCTAACCTTTTATTTGAGATAGATAGAATGACCCACCATTCTATGACATGATCATCTAACACTTCAGGAATGAAAAATTCGACTTCATTTCTTTAAGACATGAAGTGGAAATTGTTCAAGGAACGACCAATAGAGAGATTGTACCAAAATCAAGTAAGTATTTTGCTAATTCAAATTCTTCAACTTTAATGAAATGATCTTGAAAACCAAAAAATGTTGTCTGAGTGTCCTTATATCCAATGAATTAGATGGTACCTTAAATCATCACAAATTCATGGCTTTGTGATTTTTGGATTTTTTCATATCCATTTCCTCTACCACTCTCCATCAAAACATGATGGTTAGATTTTTCTTCCATATCCATATTTCCACTTATGTTCTCCTTTGTGGAAACCCAGTGATGAGTTAATCTGGGTAACCGTTACATTTATTACTTTAATTTTTAAAATTAACTTTTAGTATTCCTTTTACGATGTGGATTTCTACGAATGAAACTTTCAAGTAGTAATGGATTTATAACCCCGACGAATTTCGAGGGAGAAATTCATTTTAAGGGGGGGAGAATGTAACACCCCGAGATTTTATGAGAAATATTATTTTTAATTACTTTGATGTCTTATATTGTACGCTACATCAAGATTATCTTGCTCTATACGCAACACCGTATTAGCTTACAGTATATGAAAACACTATTCTAGGCTTGTGTTTCACACCAGAGCAAACTTCCTCGATAGCGTGTGTTATACGCAATACCGAGTTTCACTAAACAAGATATTACTATAATATTATTATGAACTAGACATTATAAATAGTAATAGCCACTTTTTGAAATTTTATAAATTTTATCTTTCAAAATGGATTTAATTTTTGGATTCGGAATATTGAAATTAGCCTAGGGTGAATTTTTGGTATTTTTCTGAAAACATTCAATTTTTGATGAATAGTGAAAACACTAAGTTACTATTTAAATAACCAAATTTTTATTTAAATAATTATTTATTTTATTTAAAATTATTTTTGGTCCAAATAGATAAATAATACCTATACAAGTTAAATGTAATTCATTGGAGTCAGTTTATAATAATTTTAGAGATAGAGAAATTATATTGAAATTTTTACCGTCTTTTACCTACCTCCTAGGAGCTTTTTGAAAATTTGCATAAAATTTAATTTTACCTCTTATGTGAATGGAAATTCGAAAATCCGAGAGACACAGTTGATATCAGTAATTAAAATGTGGTTCAATGAGATGGAAATAATTTTTGGTAAATAGTAACTTTTTTCTTTTATTTACCACGGTTAAAAGTAAATAGGGTAATTGAAGGTAAAAATGATATTATTTTTAACCTAACACATGTCCTAATTCTATTGGATAAGTATAATTCGACCAAAAACAATCTTAGGAATATAATATTGTCATTTAGGCACACTTAGATTAGATCAGGACATTTATTATTATTTAATTCAAGAGTTAAAATAGTTAAAATCAAAGTTTAATAACTAAAACTTTTTTAATATAGGGTAATACATAAGATAAATTCGACTATAAATATTAAATAGAAAGATAAAATAATTTCCTATATAATTTTATTTTATTTTTAATTTTTATACATTAAATAATTTAATTTATTAATGACACAATGATGATGCAATAATTACCTTATTAATGAAATATTAACATAATTGATGTTATAAATACAGAAATAAATGTAATTTGAGACTTTTTATGAATTAAACTAATTTTATTGGTTAATATGACATATTATTATTGATTTAATTAACTTTTTTAGAACTAATCATGCTGTTATGATTTTCAAAAAAATCAATTACCAAATAGTGTCAAAATTGACATAAAATAATTTTTAAAACAAATATTTTATTATTAATTGATATTTTATTCCTCAAAATCTAAGGTTCCGCCAAATGACTTAGATATGGTTTTATATATTAATAATGAACCACTTGGGGTTCGTTTGGATTTTTATAGTAAGGTTATTAACCATATAGTGTAAGAAAACAAGAAGACACGGTAAAGGTAAAATTATTTAACTTAGAGTTAAATCTAGATGATAAGGTTAAAATAGTAACCTAAACTTGTCTAAAAAATATTGGTTGGGAGGATTTCGACCCATACCCACTTTAAATTTTAAATAAATCAATTTGGAGTTATTATAAACCAAATATGACTTTCTTATAAAATAATATTTTAAGTTTTTCCTAAAGTGCCCCTCTCCTCCCATATAAAAGGGGACCTTCTCCCTCTCCCCATTACACAATTTTGAGCCTTCAAGATCAGACAAAACCTGCCAATTTATCTTCTAAAACTACCTATTTATATTATATAGGTCTATGTATCCTCAAAAGACCAACTCTAGTGCCTTAAGAGGAAGCTTAAAAGAGGTGCGTCGAAGAAGAGGTAATCTCTTCTACCGATTCTCTCAAGTTTCATTCTTCTTCAACTTATTATTCTTTAGTTGTTTAATTATAAAGTAATAACTTCAGTATAAATAATATACTGATATGTTATTATAAATATGAAACAACCCTATTTCAGCTTCTATCCATCCTATGGAAAACGAAATCACTGCGCTTGCGTACGTACGGAATACCGTATCTACACCGTGGTGTAATCTGTTTTTCCACCACCACCTTACTTGGATGGGTATAATTTTGTAAATAATAACTATATATGGTTATTATAACATCATATGGATTATGAGATATTATATCATCCACTCTAATTCTGTTCAATAATTATGGGAACGATATCATCGCTCGTGCGTACGTACGGATTACCGTCTCTACGACACGATGGGATTCATTCTCCATGTTAACCATTCAAGAATTATTATAATGTATATATAATGAATAATAAAGATATATATGTCATAATAATACTACTGGATTTATTTATATATATATATGTCATCAAATTACTTCCACTCAATTCAATAAAGAAAGGAAATCAGCATTCATGCGTACGTATGGCCTACCGTCTCCATGAACGGTGTGTTTAATTTCATTTATCTATCTATTATATATATATATATACTGAATATATATGATATATAAATCAATTTTTACATTCTGGAAGTAATTAAATCATGATATAAGTAATAATAATATCAAGAACAACAAGTCCAAACACGTACGATAAATGAAACGAATATTACCCAAAACATTACATTAACATGGAATTGACAAATGAACTGGTAATATAAAGTCCTAAGTGAATCATATATGATATCAAAAGAATGAATATGATTCTATAATAATTCAATGACATTATTTAAATCATTATACAGGAGGTTCGAATACGTACAAAGCATATCAGACCTAAGGTAAGGGATAATTTTGCAAATCCCATTTTTATCCGAGATTTCTTATACGTAAGTATTTACTGGGGTTATATTTTTCATCCATGTCCATAAAAATGATTTTCATAAAGTGTTTAACATTCTTCCAGGTATTCTTAATGTCATGTTTACCCCTCTTTGACTTTTACATTGTGTTATGGACATAATCTTTCTTTTTTTACCATACGAGGAACTTTTTTACTTTTCTGTCAAAAGTATGAGGAGAATGTTTTTTTAAACTTATACGGAATGAACGGATTTTTACAGTTTAATAACACCTAATTTTCATGAAGATTACTCTACAAGATTTCATGGTTATTTTCAATAAAATCATTTTCTTTTAAAATTGTGTGGCATTTTGTGAAAAGATAATGATTTTAAAGAAGAAAGGATATTTTCTTCAAGAATTCATTTCAAATGATTTTTCAAAACTATTTTCCATCTAAGATGACATTATTTAGTATGATTATGTTTCAAGTATAATGTATCTATTATTTCCATGGTTTGATTCTTCTTATGATGATGTTATATCCATTTGTTATATATGGATTTTGTTATGATAGGATTATGTTTATGAAATCCATTTTATTCTTTGGGTTATGATGATTGATTTAGGTTTATTTTAATGAAAAAGTAAGAATGATTTCATTATGAGATGGGTCGGACCTATATCTCCCTCCAATGCATTGGGTAAATATTTATATCTCATGATATAGACATGGCTGAAATGATAAGTTAATTCGGTTTAGTGATACAAGACTAAAATGAGGAGTGAACTCGATTCAGTAAGGGACTTTATCCACTAGGATGGTCTTGGCAGCAATGCCTTGGCTACTATGGTAATCATATCATGTTCTTAATGGTTTTCCATAATTACATGTTTTATTCCCATGTTATTTTATCATGATTGAAGTTCCATTATGATCTATTCCTTATGTACTGCCATGTTTTTTGTCATTGCTCAAGATTTTAATGTTTAAACATTATGTTCATGTTTTTCAATTCAAATGTATATGGTTTGTTTTATTGCCTACCCTTACTGAGCATTTGATCTCACCCTTTATATGTTTTCTGTCCCCCAAGATTTAAAGAAAAGTTTTCGGTAGGAAAAAAAAGAAGATCATTATGGGAGATGTTGAAGATATTTCCCCATGATTAAAATATTTTGTTACATGTTTCCAAAGACACTAAACTAGTACAGTGTTTGGGAATTTTTTTGTTATGTATTAAGTATTCTGAAAAATTAATGTAATATCCAAGTACGTCAATCTTCAGGTCTCTACATATACCCACGGTTCAATGAACCGCGAGAATAGATATATTTTAGTAAAAATATATACCCATAGTTTAAGGAAACCATGACTATTATAATATTTATGAAATCACCTATACCCTTGGTTCATTAAAATGTGGGTCTGTTATTTTTTGGTAAAAATATTTTCCCATGGTTTTAATAACCGTGGGTATAGATATATACCCATTATTTAAGTAAACTATGGGTATAATTAAATTTCCAGCAAGCTATACCCACAGTTTCGTGAAAACTATGGGTGTAGGGAATTACCGATGCCACGAGAGCCCATGGTTCATGAAATCGTGGGTATAAGGTATACCCATGGTTTCATGTCCTATACCCACAGTTTTAAACCACGATTATATGTAAATTTTCCAGTAGTAGAAATTAAGTTGGGTGATTTGTTGAGTATGAATGATCAAGAAATTTTGACTAAAATGATGATTTAAAAAGAAACTATTTTCATATATTTAGTAAATTTGGATATACAAATCATTAAGGAAGGGGAAAACACGTATGTTCAAAATTATTTCCAAACCATATTTATTAGAGAAAATAGAAAAGTTTATAACTTAATGATAAGAATATTAAAAAGAAAATAAAATATTTGAATGATGTGAATTTTGTAGACTTCATATATTAATATAGTATATTAGAATTTATAAAGAGTTTATATATTCTTTATATTAATGATATAAAAAGATAATTATTAGATTAATCTCATAGATCAAATTTATCTATACACTATGGTAGCACCAAAATGTATCAGGATTTGAAGGAATATTTTTTATGGGGTAATATGAAATTAGAAATTTTACACTATGTAAGAAGATGGTTGGTTTCAATATATGTAAAGGATGAGAGATTACATCCTAAAGGATTCATACAACCTATAACTATTTATTTTCAGAAATGGGATGGTATTAATAGAAAAATTATCACTATATTTCCTAAGACTCATGGAAATAATGATGTTGTATGGGTTATTATTGATCAACTTACCAAGTCCACAAATTTCCTTATTATAAGGGATGTCATACCTCTTGAATGCCTTACATGAATCTATATTATAAATTTTTGAGGCTTCATGGTGAACCTATTTTGATTATATCTGATCATGACCGATGTTGTACATCAATATACTTGAAGATTCATTATAAGGATCTTGACATCGAGCTATATATGAAAATTCCTACTTATCCTTAGAGATATGGATAGTTTTAAAGGGCTATTAAAACACCAAAATACATAATGAGTCTATAATCACTTGATTTTCATTGTATGTGGGATTAGTATTTAACTTTGGGGGAATTTTAATATAATAATAGCTTATATTCAAGCATTAAAATGAAACCATATGAAGTTTTGTATAGGAAATAATGTCGTATATAAAATTTTTTTGGATGAAATTGGTTAAAGGAATATTTTTCACCTAGAAATTATTATTTAGAAAATTGATAAAGTGAAAACTATTCACAATCAAATTAAGGTAGCTCAAATTAGAAAAATAGATATAATGATAACCGAATGAAGAATATATAATTTCAAGCGGGTGATCATGTTTTCTTGAAGGTATCTCCTTAGAATGATGTTATAATCTTCTAAATGAAAAGGAAACCTAGTCTTAGGTACATCAATACTTTTGGAATCAAGGAAATAATTGGAGTTGTGGCATACCATTGGGAATTTCTCGATAGCCTCTCTAATGTTCATGATGTGTTCCATATCTATTTATTGAGTAAATACATGATAGAACCAACACATGTTCTCACCTATGAGGAAGTATAATTTAAAATTGATTTATCTTACCACAAAGTGCCTATCAAAATTCATGACACTAGAGAAAAATTGTTGTGGAATCAGAAAAATGGATTCATGAAGGTACTTTAGAGAAATAATATAGTACAAGAAGAAATATGGGAACTTGAAAAAGTTATTATTTTTAACTTCTCATAACTATTAATGAGGTCACATTATTCATATCTATCCATACTATCTATTTATGGTTTCTAGATTTATAAATGTATGGAGATTCCCGATTCTAGAGATGAAAGGTTTTGACAAGATCCTTGGAATGGAATAGTTGACCTATTTTCATGAACATGTTGATTAATATCTAAGACATGTATATTTTACATCACATAAGGGGGAGAAGTTTATGTTGAACGATGAATGGGATATCCTAGTAAGTATTGTATGACCATACCCTTATCATAAATAATTTATTTTAGTATAGGTTTTAGGTATGTTACTTGCAGCAGATCAGGCAGTGAGTCCCTCTTCTTTCTCTTCAGTGGTACAACTACACCATGATTTCTTTATATATGATTAATCAAGGTTACCTCGACACTGGGAAGTTGAGTTTATGATCAATACAGTGTCTGATACATGACCAATATCGATTTCTGCATACCGCATGACACCAAAGGAGTTGAAAGGGTATAAGGTGAAGTTTGATGATCTTAAGGATAAAGTATTCATCGAACCAAGAAATTATCCTTGGGGTGATCTGATATTATTTTCTAAGAATAAAGATGGTAGTATTCGAATTTGTGTAGACTACTGGAATTTGAACCAAATCACCATGAAGAATAGGTAACCATTTCTGATTATTTATGAACTATTTGATCATTTTAGAGGAGCCCATTGGTTTTGACAGATTTATCTACATTTTGGATACCATAATCTTTAGTCTAGGGATAAAGAAATTCAAAATATATCTTTTAGGATAATGTATGGGCTATATGAGTAACTTGTTATACCTGTTGGGTTGAAAAAAATTTCTATAGTGTTCATGGCCCTCTTGAATAATATCTTCCACCTGTACTCAGATCCCTTCATCATTTTTTTTCATGGATGGATTCCTAATATATTCTAAGACATCAGAGTCGAATACAAGACATCTAGATATCATGTTGAATATTCTTTAGGCACATCAGATTTTATAAAATTACTAAAATTATCAATTTCGGATATAACAAATGGACTTTATTCGGAATATTATTTCAAAAGTTGGAATATCAATTGATCCAGAGATGGTTGAGAAAGTCATTCCTTGGAAATTATTATGTATTTTTTTTGAGATCTAGATTTTTCTTAGATTTCTTGTGTACTATAGAAGGTTCATTTGAAAATTTTGTTGATTGAAAGTGACCATGACCATTATTACCAAGAAGGGAGTCAAGATAATATTGTTAGATTAGTTTGAATAACTTTTCTTATAGATGAAGAAAAGGTTAACATAAACTCTAATCCTGATCCTTTATTAGATGAGAGTTAGCTATGCAGTGTACTATGACACATCTGGAGTTTCTTAGGGGGAGTTTTGATATAGTGTGACAAGGTAGTTTCCAACATGTCTCATCAACTATAACCCCATGAACAGAACTACACTACTCATAACTTTGAGTTAGTAGTAGTGTACCACGTGCTAAAATGTTAGAGTCACTACTTATTCTGCAAGTGGGTTTTCATGTATATTGACCATAAGAGTTTGCGTTATATCTTCTATCATCATGAAGAAAACAAAATAGTTTTCAGTTTTTTATATGTTTTGGTTATATTAATTTAGATGTTTTACTTGGAGATGGATAATACTCCAAGGAAAGGAAATGTGGTCAGTAATGTACTGAGAATAAAAGCACAAGAGGCCAGAGAGAAGACATCAAAATTAGGATAGAATCTCGTAGATTTGTTGGTAAATAAGAAAGTGGGAACAACTGTGGATAAAGTGGTATTAGTTTATGCAACCTTAGTGATCATTTCCTCATTAATAGAATGAGTGAAGACAAATCATGATCTTGATCCAGAGTGTGGGGTGATGTGTGAGAGGTTAGAAATAAGTGGTTCTATTTTGGTTTGGACATTGGATTGATATAAAGTACTTATTATTCAAGGAATATGGATGGTTCCATCTTCTATGAGACAAGATCTAATGAGATCCTCTAATACTTGATAGTGGTTAATTCTCTTGGGGTTGACCAAGATGTATCACTATGCCAAGTAGATATTTATTTGGCCATTTAGAAACTAGTATATCTTCTATTACATGACATGTAAAAGAGTCAAGGATAATAATAATAGACTACGAGGATTTCTCCAACTACTTCCTATTACTATATAGAATTGGGATGAAGTGACCAAAGACTTTGCAGTAGGGTTTCCCAGGAACCTATGTGAAAAAGATATAGTTTGGGTTGCCCATAATGGGTTGACCATGATAGATCACTTTATATCAATATGAGAGGTGAATTTAGTGGATGACCTAGGAAAGAACTATATCTGAGAGATCATGAAACATCATGGAGTACCTTTTCTCATGGTATCTGATAGATAAACCCGATTCAAGTCATGGTTTTTGTAAGGAACAATGAAGGTGAGGTGTACCTAGTTGAAGTTGAGTACAACCTTTCATCCTCTAACCAACGAGAATTTAGAAATAATGTACCAAACTTATTAGACATGATTAGATCATGCATTATAGATTTTAGAGGTTCTTAGGATTATCAGTTAGCTATAATAGATTTCTTTTATAATAACAGATTCCAATATTTAATTTAGATGGCTCTATTTGAGGATTTTTATGGGTTGCCCTATTGATCATCGATATACTCGAATAAGGTGGGATATTATTTGATTGTTGAGATGAGTATGGTATATGATACCTTGTATTGGGTATATATTATTTAGAAATGGATGGTTATGAGGAATATTAGGAAGTGGTCTTATGCCAACCGTAGGAGAGGACCCTTGGAGTTCATAGTGGGTGATAATGTTTTCTTATGGGTGTCCCCTCAGATGGGGAAAATACATTTGAGGAGGAAAAGAAAGTTGTCAGTTCCTTACATCAGGCTGTTAGAGATCATAAAACACATTATAATGGTTGTGTATCAATTAGATCTTCCTATTTGGTACTAAGGTATATGTAATTATTTCCACGGGTCAAAAATCTGAAAGTACAAGCTCGGTCCTACGCATGTGCTTGACTATGAGGATGTATAAATGAATCCAAATGAATATTTTGTGGAACAAACTGTTTAAATATTATACTGAAGTGAGATGGTCTTATGAGGTTATATTATTCCTCTTTTTTGGGTTTAATTGATGAATGAGTGTTAATAGGAGGAGATGTGGGAATGAGAAGTTCACATTCAGAACAGTGTCCCGAGTTGTTTGAGAAAACCTATTGGGAAAATTATCAAGGATGAGAAGTCATAATAGGGGGATAATTATTAAATATAAACTTGAGGTGTTCCTAATCTCAATTTTAACATTGCTTCAGACCATATCCTTGTGTGATTTAAAGAGGGATAAGGGTGTTATGGAGGCTGAAAATGGAAGGAACATAGTCGGTGAGCTCTATTGGACAATTTTTGGAGTCTACATAATCTACTACTCCAATGTATATCACAAAAATCAATTAGTAGAAGGAACTGCTTGGCCATTGGGGTTTTTGGAAAAAATAGTCCCTTCCTAGTGGCCATCAGTTAGTCGACGGTGTTCTATGAAGCCCAGTGGGGATGTTACTTTTTTATGTATCTTCTCTAAAAAAACTGAACCTCGTTTTTCTTACCCCATCTTGATCCATTAATTTTCTATTAGCCTAGGATACCTACCTTGGTAATTTTTGAGTTCTCTATCTCCCTTCTAACTACTCTCCTTGATGCCCAAACACCTAATAGATCCTGCATTCTTTATCAGGTTCCTTCTCCATTATAGAATGTTTCTCTTCTCTTCTCCTTGATCAAGACCACTTAAATCCATGATGTCTTGATTGGATCTAATGGTTTTGGATTAATTTGATGATAGTTTCATTTATTTTTGATATAATCACCACCTAAAACAATGTAATTTTCATCCACACAACCTTTGGACCAAGATCGATTTGTACAGTAGATCATCATGGGTAAGTTTGATCCCAACCTACCTTTAGGGTTTGTTTTTCATTCAGAAATGACAAGAGTATTATAAATTGTGTTGAATAAAGTTTGTATTTAGATTTCAGTGGTTTATTTGGGCTTATATAGTTACCCTTGACTCTGAATTGTCAATTTATCCTAGGGTAGGAATCCTTTGACTTTAGCACATGTTCTATAAGGGTTCATGGAATGATTGTTAGTGTGAATGAATATTCTTGACACCTAGGTTGATTTTTGACAGAATTAAGTGTGTGTGTATCTAATAATTAGATGTTTATGTTTTTTCACATATAATTTTTATGGTTATTACCCTTGTTTTTACCATGATTTTGATCAGTCATAACATATACGTATTTGTATGTAATGTTTTTTTCTCTATAGTTGAATCAGGTGGATCCATATAGACCACACCCTTTTAATAGGGGTGTTATATATTTATTAAGTTTTTTGAGGGATATCCCATATTATGGGACAAGTCAAACATGTTTTATGTACTATCCTATCAAGGTGGGGGATGTGTCTAACGTGGATGGTGATGTTCCTTATAGAATAGTGATGAAGCAGGTAGAGCCAGTCTCTAAGTACCCAACATGTGCAATATAATTTCATAATATATTGTTTATATGTATATACTATGTTCACTCTCATGTAATACACCTATGTATTTTATGCACTGACATTAAGGGATATTGGTGGTTCCCTACTGAGTATTTTACTCACACCATACTCGACCATTTCAGTACACTTGTAGATTTCATACTTAGGGATATGATGAAGGGAATGGTAAAGGACCCAGAACACCCTGAGAGGGGAGGTGTGAATCAGGGTGTCAAATTTTTCTATTTAAAGTTCTGGATATTGTTCCCACATTGGTAAGATCTTGTTAAATCTATCAGTCAAATGAAAGAAAGGATATGACACAACACTGAAGTTCCCAATTAGGATCTAAGTATCACTGAGAGGGGGAGGGGGTGAATCCATGATGCCTTTTTCCTTATTCTGTTTCCTTGTTTTTGAAACAACCTTCGCCTCCTGGTGAAGAGTTTCTTCTCTACCGAACACACACAATCACATGAACACAAGATTTACAAGGTTAACTACTCAACAAGAGTTTCTATGTCCTTGGTATGGTACATAAATAATCCAGTACCACGCAATCCACTAGAAAACAATCCTTTGATGTGGAATACAATGAGTAGGATATACCCTTACACTCATGTAGCACTTGGAAATCAATCGGCAAGTGTTTTTGCACCCTCTTAGCACAAATAGTAAATCATAGTATTTCAGTGCTTCTTTACAATTGAAGAGATGTATTTTTTTGAAGTACAAATCTTTACTTTCATACCTAGAAGCCAGTTAGAACTATCTTATACACAACCGAATATGTGTGAAGACCACAATTTTTCACGCAACCTTTGGGGTACCTTGCATGAAATTCAAATAGAATGCATGTAAAAAATACCTTTTAGCGTGAAGAACTTTTTTCGCACAACTTTCCTTTTCAAGTAACTTTTCACTTTTCGTGCAACCTTTCACTTTTCATGAAACTTCTCATTTTTCGTGCAACTTCCCA
This sequence comes from Viscum album, assembly GCA_963277665.1. Taxonomy (NCBI): domain Eukaryota; kingdom Viridiplantae; phylum Streptophyta; class Magnoliopsida; order Santalales; family Viscaceae; genus Viscum; species Viscum album. The sequence continues at coordinate 1,789,268,012 of OY728159.1, forward strand.
ATTTTTCATGCAATATTTCTCTTTTCGTGCAAACCTCTGTCTTTTCATGCAACTCACTTAGCATATAATTTTAGGCACATCAAAGATCAAGATTTTCTCTAAGTGTCGATCCACACACAATGAGATGGGGTCACCTCGTATTTATAGACCTTTTTAAATCCACGCAAAAAACACTAATCCACATGTAAAACCCCCTTCATGCACGTAAAAAATTTTTCTCGCAACTTCATATTTCACGCAATGCTCCAATATTTTGCAGACCTCGTGAATTTTCTAATTTTCGATCTTCTGATCTGAAAACACCTTTTGCGCGAAAAACATCATTCCTCTATTTCGCACACCACACCAATATTTCACGCAACCTTAATTTTTCACGCTGCCCATTGATATTTCACACACTGCTTAATTTTTCATGCATCCCACTCATATTTGACACACAACCTTGTTTTCACAAATCCTACTGATATTTTGCACATAACTTTCTTTTTCTCGCATCCCGCTGATATTTCGTGAATCCCGCTAAGATTTCATGCATCCCGCTGATATTTTTCACATCCCGCAAATATTTTGCGCAACCTTTATTTTCTTTTTTCACACTCTGCCCAATTTGTTTCACACTACATGCCTTTTCCATTTTTCGATGTTCTAACCTTGAATCATTACTTGCGTATAAAAATCTAAACTATCTTCAATATTGCGCGCAACATCCATTTCCAAAAACACATTTCTCCATCTCCTGATTTTCAGGCCCTAAAATTTGGTAAACACTGGAAAATAGCGCCACATAAAACTATTATTTTCTATCATCTCCAGATTGTCCATTCCTTTATCATTTCTTTCTTTAATGCTTCACATAACCATTATTCAGATTCCACCACAAACTCCACTATCGTGATATATATCCTTTGATAGACCAGATCTAGCATCATCAAAATTATAATGGGAAGTACTGAAAATTCCCTATCTTCTAGCAACATCATTCCTTCCAATAAAAACTATATATGACTGACATAATCATTTCATTCCATTTCCTTCATAATTCATGAATCACAAGTTCTTCTGACTTATGATATTTGTGAAATACATATCAGTAATACATCTTATGGTTTTCAAGTCATTTACAATGTGAATTTAGTAGCTTTTTTGACAACAGAAAAACAACACTCTGTAATAGAAAACTCTTCTTACTTCCTTATCCGTCCAAATTGATCCCAAAAAACACTTTTAATTGGTTCACTACAAAGGGCTACGTCCAAGGAGCATACACCAACAGTGTTCTGGTCATACCTAAATCCACTAATCTTCACCAGTTGTAGAGTACATGAGTTTGGTCATAGTCACTCTATGCCAGAAATACTTCTCTTATAAAAGTTCATGGATGGATCACTGCTTCCTTCAGAACACTTCCTTAAACCCCCCTAGTTAACTACTTTGAGTGACTTCTAACTCAGTTTATCAACTTGAAGGTCGCTTAAATATACTATCATTGAAGCCTTTGTCTCTATCCAGTATGAGACACTAATTTTATCAACGAACTGAGTATATGCTCACTAAAATCCATGACCACTCAAAAAAGATACTCAAAACAAACCTTTGTAAATATAAACCCTTCGCATTTCTCTCTGCCTTGTAGAGAACAACCCTTCGTAGAGCTAACTACCTTGTAGATAAATGACCCTTCACAGAGCTCACTGCCTCACAGAGAAACCTACTTCGCGAATCTCACTGAGCCAATGTGGAACACCCCATCTTTGAGAATCTCATATGACTTAGAAGCATTTGAATCATTCATTACATTAAAAGTATCTTTGTGAAGATCAAGCTCACATAGAATACCTTGCTTCATAGAGAACCCCATGCTTTGAGAAGTTACAAAAATCCAAGATTTTCTCTTTCAAAAATTGTGTACGTTGAAGATGAGTGGCCTCTTATTTATAGAAATGGTCGAATGAGGATCTCTTCTTCTTTAGCCACGAAATCCGGATTGGCCAAAAAGCTCATTTCAATGCATCTCAGTCTTCACAATGCTCGTCGTAACCACATATCTCTTCGTCATAACTCATCGCACCACCGCAACACACCACCACAAATCACGATTCGCAAATCAAGTCTCGTAATCACAGAGCACATTGTCCCAATATTTTATGTCTTTACAAAACACACTTTATGAATCACATCTCTGCAAAAATCATGCCTTTTATATATTTTCTTGAGGCCTTAAAGAAAAATCACTGTTCACAATGCTTGTCATTCCCCAAATTTTGGACCCCAAAAATTTTGCTAACATTGGGAAACAACTTCAACTTCAAAACTGCTTACAAATTGAACTATATGATCACTCTCTTTGAAATATCCGTTATCATACAAGAGAGGATTGATAACAAACACAAAAAATTCTCCTTTTTTAGCAAATAACATCATTGGTTCCAACAAAAGGGACATTTTGTGGATGGTTGGGATAATTAGCTTGGGGATGTAGATGATATGTGATGGGCCTCATGTTGTATGTTACTACTTTCATTTTTGGCTTACCATACCCAAGACCCTTGTCTTGTTTAGGTTATTTTATCTGATATGCCTTTTGATACCACATGGGGTATGGTTTATTTGTGTTTAATACTGCTCTGATGGTTATTTCTTTATTCATTAGTTATTTATTATTTTTAGAAATCTATTTACACACTCTGATATTATTTCTCTATTTACTTATAATATAACAACTCTTACTCCATTACCAATATGAATATATATTTTACCATCATTAACCCCCTTTTATCTTCGAGTCTATGTTTATCATCACAAATGTGTGATGCACACATGATATCTAATAATCACGAGTCATATGTAGTAGGATTAATATCTATAAGATTGACATTTAGATGATCATAATTATTCTCCTTAAGAACCCTTATGAACTCTATATAGAAATCTATAATTATGTTGTAGGGAATACCTATAAGTGATATGAATATGATTATCATGATGTATGATATAATATATAACAAAGATATATCAATGGGTGATTATCATTTTTAATATCTTTTATTAAGGAATTTTAATGAAAGTTATCCCACTAAAATTGATGACCCTATATATAATATATATTTAGTGATCCAAGATCCATATTTCACTAGGTAATGAGTTCACTATGATGTTTCTATTACAAATTAGTTTTTTATATAGGGAATAATCCCAATTAAAACAATTGTGAATCTTGGATAATTGAGTGAATAACCATTTCTCACAATCCAACTTTATGGATATTTGAAACTCTATTTCTATAGAAATGTAATTCTTTTAGGATCTCCCAAATCGTGTAACCCAAAATAAATTCCATGAATAAACTAATAAAGTACAATCATGGGGAACCCAAATATGACATGACCTACCCAATATGATAATCCAGATTCAATCATTACTTTCTTTCCTTTACTAGTTAATCTAGGGGCACCCCACTGTGATATAAAACTAACTGGTTGAATGATCAAGTTCTATAAAAGTTCTAATTTTGAAAAAATCTCAAACTTAGTATTTTAGGGGTTTTCGTTTCAAAAGTCACACAAATTTAATATATGTCTTATTAATATTAAATTAATTAATATTTAGGCTTACTATATATTTATCTTATCATGTTTTATTCTATTGTGAATGCATGCTTCTAACAATTTAGTTTTTGGAATTCCTATTTTAACCACCAAATAAATATGTTCGCACCGTGTTTAACTCTTTACACTCCCCAAAAATTTGTGTTATTCACCCAAAAAGAAATCCAAGTATATTCATACATATCAAAATGCATTTCATATATAAGGTATATGAAATTATCATATAAAGTCATATAGTTATATAAAATTTTCAATATCTATATGAGTAATCCCAGACCCACTTCTAGCTAGCTACCTCTTTTATAGAATAAGGTATAAGACTCCATGCTAGTGGGAAGTCCAACCCAAAGTCCATTTACCTAGGGATACTTTAATCAAGAGATAATTTAATGCAAGTTTCTATATCCTAGAAGAAATTTATTATATAAATAAATCAGACACATTATTCACATTTCATAAAAAATTTACTAAAAATAAATAATAAAAGGAATAAATAATTAAATAAACATTTTATTTTATTTATAAAAATGAGAAACTAATATTAACTTTTCCTATTTAATTTTGGTTAGAAAAAATAATTTTATAATTCCTAAAACTAATTATCTAGAAAAATTTATAAACCATAATAAAAATTGACAAAAAAAGAATTTTTTAAATAATTCCTTTATAATTTTATAGGATTCCATTCTATATAAATGAATTCTGGGTGACCCTTATGCTGAACAATTATGTTAAAGGGTAACCTGAATTATTCTTATGTAGTTTAAGGGTAATTTTTCATGAACCTTATATATAAGACTCTATATAAGTTACTATAGAACAAAAATTTTCTTAATATCTTTAGTGTAAAGGAAAACCATGATTAACTTACACAGAACCATTTGTGTGAAGCTAAATCATGATGCTTTTTATATAGACCCACTGACAAAATGGTAAAACATGATTACCATTATGAAGAATCAACTTACGTTTACATGATAACCGTGGGAGTCTATAGAATGCTAATATATGATAAACCTTATGTATCACTTTCTATTACATAATGTTAGTTTAGATAGACCATTACATGAGTTGGGTTGGTATTTATGTAAAGGTTACCTATAATTTTTTTTGATAATGATTTAATAAAATTTAAAAATTTAGTATGATTAAATAATGAATGTTTTAAAAACATTAAAATCATGAGGAACAAGGATCTGATAGCACTGAAGGGTTTATTAAGATGATTCTATAATCTATAACAACAGAAGAAAATCCAAACACAAACCAATTTATCTTTAAGAAATCAATGGTTTAATATTATAGTATAACAAAGAATACCTGGAAAGTAGTGGTGGTGATCTTCATCTTAATTATATGATGGATAATTCTCGATGATGATAATCAAGGAACAATAGATAGAAGCCCCAGGCCTTTAAGGGTTGTACACCGACCAGTGGATCCTCATTCACAATGAGAGGATCCCAATCTAGGGAAGAGGTTCTAACACCTTCTCTATGAAGATTAATATTAGATATTGGAGGAATAATGATTCAACTATTTCACATGAATCGAATGGTTTATACAATAGAAGGGATCACATCATTTTATATATCCATCTTCAACAATATTAATTTAAGGAAAACACTTTATCCATATGTAATAAATTAAATGTGTTATTTTCTATTAGGTGAACACATTGAACCCTTTTTAATGCACATGCATTCCATTAATCCATTCATAATGGATTTTCAACTAATTAAAAAAGATCATATAGAATAGAACATTGTAGGTGCGTGTACAATACTTATCATATAAAAACATTAGTGTACATGCATCACATTCATGTATTTTACATGCATCTATTGCTTGTATTTTATGTGAAATTCTATTACTATGGATATCTTGATGACATGGAATATTGTAAGAAATGATATAAGTTTCTAACTATGGTCTCTCTTAGGATATATGATATCGTAAGATGTGACAGGGTCACTATATATGAGATATGATATTTAACCAAAGACATAGTTAGAATCCTTCAATTTTACACATATTATAGCATGTGATATGGAATGTCGTACGAGGTGATGACTTTGTGCATCACCCAAAAGATAGAGTATCATATCACATTTATAATATAAGGTGTATTATAAAGTACAACTTCCTAGGCACCAATTTATTTTTCACTGTTGAGGATTATCTATCATTAAATATGATAGATAATAGGTGATATGAATATTTATGATGTATGGATGTCGTTGAATATGATATAAAATAAAAATTATATTTTTATAAATTTCAATTATAATTTGAATTATATAATTTTTAAATTGATTATAAATTATAAAAAAAATGTATTTGGGGATAATTATTTAATTTATAAAGGTAATTATAAATTAATTAATTATAAAATATTTATAATTAATTAATAAATGTTTATGAAGAATTTATTAAAAAAATATTCTAAAATATTAATTGTTAATATTAAAATAAAATTTTCAAATTATATGGAATAACTTATAATTTAGATATAAAATAATTTTATTGAATGTACAAGTGAAAATTATAAATTGTTTCAAAAAATAGAAAAAATGAGGAAAAAATAATGAATTTTTTTATTTAAACATTGAATTGTGCATAATTTTTAGTTTGAATTATTTAAATTAAAGGCCTTATTTTTGAAATTATTTAAACCATATAAAAAGGATTTTTTATAATTGATATGATCAAGGTTTAAATAAAATTAAATATGAGATATTTAGATTATGTAAATTGTTTGCATAATATATTTAAAATATAAAGTATTTATGTTTAATTTAATATCATATATTTAAATTAAATTCCATATTAATTTATAGTAAGAAGGAGTAAATATTGTGAATAAAAATAAAGTGTATATATTTGTTCAATTATGAAATGTCCATAATTCAAAACTAAATGATAAGGTATTTATAATTTATTTTTTAGGAATTGTTTATCTCATTTATAAATTTATGAATTGTTAATTTATTTAATATATTGGATACATTATTCATTGATTTCATTATTATATTATGAATGGATGTATACTTTCGTTTAAATCGTTAAATTGATTATATAAATTGGCATACTTACATATAAGGAGTTACATGCTAGGTATAAAAATTGATTTACTATTCTTATACCTTGGATTTGGGTTGGACTAGGTTATGAACATGAATTAAGAAGTTAATTGTAGTTTATACGTATTAGGTTCTAGATTTATGATGAAATTCATGTCTCTCTTGAGTAAAGTATCCTTAGTGTGAATTTGGATTGGACTACTCATTATTCGAGATACTCATGCCTTATCTAAAAAAGTGGGGGTTGGATATCAATAAATACACTATGAATCATATGAGGATTGTCAGTTTTTTATGATTCTAATAATTTACAATTAAGGGATTCATCTATCGTATTCATGAGATGCATTTGGATATATGTGATTATACTTGGATTTTATTTTGGGTTAATAACCCAAGTTGTATATTGTGTAGAGAGTTACATATCAATATGGTTAAAACATATTTATTTATTCGAAGGGATAATATTAAAAACTAAATCAATAGATAAACACATATATTCAAAGGGAATAACATGAGATAATATGGTGAAATTACATCCCCTTCAAAATACTATGTGTTAGATTATTTTTAAAATAAACAATTATCAATACCTCAATCATCTAACCTGGAAAGTCATAGAAAACATATGTTCCCTTGCATTATTTTTTTCTAGGAAATAAAGTAACATGTGACCCTAATAATATAAGGTTTATATTTTTAGAAACATATTTAGGTTACACTTAGTTTGGAAACTCTAATAGGATTAGGTTACTAGAGGAATAGATTTGAGATTATCCATATTACGTATTATGATAAAAAGTTAACTAGTAAATTATTCAATATCCACATATGATATGATTGGAAAGGTGGAGTATCTAAATTAATAATTGGTAAGATAAATTAAAAATTATACTTATTACTTAGTGAAATATGGATGTTATCCCACTAATGGATATGATGAGTTTAAAAGGGGTTATCATTTTAGTGGGAGAACATTTAATAAAATCCATTATTAAATGAATGTAAAATATCATACTCATATGATAACATAATTAGTTATAAATATGGAATAATCATCATCAAACATTACTTAGAGATCAATATTTATAAATAATAAGATTTATATAAGGAAATTCTTAGAATGGTACAAAACATAGGAATTATTCTTAAGTAAAAAAGGAAGATTCTATATCTTAAAGTAACCCCTTATCGAGAGAACAATAATTGAATATATTTAATTATTGAATCAATATTATTATGAGAAATATATAATTATTCACTCAAGGTTTCAAAATAACTATATTTATGACGCCCTCAAGAAATTTAGTCACCATGAATACACTAAATATGATTGGGTATGTTAATAAATTGGATAGACTGGAGGTTTCCTTAAAGGATTGTTCTTGTTTTGGAATTCATTTTTTTGGAAATATTCAAAAAATATGAATAAGTTGAGTAAATTTTTACTCTATTTTTCTTAAAGTATTTAGGATAGATGAACTTTTCTTGTGATATCCAGGTTTAAGTGCTGTATCAGTAGTACATGTGGGTAAAAGTTCAAATCAAAAGAAGAAAAGTCAACTAGAGAGTCCAATAATTTTTCTTCATAATAGTCAGTAAAGGTAATTGAAACCTAATTGTAGACTCAGAAGAGAAGGAAATTTTTCCACGTGATTATATCTTATAGGAAACATTAAGGAGTCTTAAAAATATATATGGATAGTCCATGTTAGGTATCGATGTTATCGAAATGAATTCCTCGATTTTTGAAAATGATACTAATTGTATTATTTATAAGTGTTTCATGTATAAAAAAACTCAAAATCAAAGAAATAATTGAAGTATACTATAATTTTCATTTTACATATAAAGAAAAAGGTTATTGAATCCTAGAATAGATGCAAATATATAAAATATCTAACTTAGATGAATTTGAAAAGGATGTATATTTTCATCTTATTTCTCTTATATGATAAGGAAAGTTTTTTTTAAATAAGATGTTATTCTAAGAAAAATGAGATGATTTTTTTAATAAACATTGTTTATGATTCATCAAATTTTATAACATACTTGATAAAAAGATAAAGTATAAAAAATATTTATATAGGATAAAAGTGTTGTTTATAATGTTTGTTAAAATATGAGGGATTTGATCCCATAATAAGTGGAATAATTTATATAATAAAGTTTTATTTTCAAATTATTTATCTAAACACATAGAATACCATAGAATATTTTTGGTACAATAGTTTATATATTAAATATTTCCACTAATAGGAAATAAGAGTTTTTCCTACATAAATAAGTTTTCATATCATAATATGACATTATAAAGAGAATATAGTTTCTAAGTAACTATTGGGAGTATGTTTAGACTTTTAGAAGCTTAAATTTAAAAAATGGTCGAGTATTCAATTCAAAATAAAAAGTTAATGTCACTAAGTATCCTAATAGTTTTAGGGTATGTCTATAAAATATTGATGTAAATAATTACATTATTTACTAAAATATTTCAAGGAAAAATTTTAGTGGTAAATTTCCAAGAATAATGATGATAATGAAATTAGAAAGAGTTTTAATTTGATAATAGAAGTTATTAAAATCATAAAATTTGATGTTGTAAAGTGAAGGATTTTGAATACTATGTTAAACAGATTGAAAATTAGGAATAGGATTTTGATCCCAACCTCCTCCCGCCTGAGCACCCTACTTCACGTCGCCGCTGTCCTCCACCACAGCAAAGCCCACACACCTTGACTCCCTGGCATCCCGCTGTTAAGCTGGCGCACCCATGTTGTAGGTACCATCACCCTCCACCATGCTGACCTCCATTATGACGCTGCATCAGGCGTTCTTTGAACCCGACCGCCTTGCCCAGCCTCGGCCGCCCGTGTCGCCCCTACTCACCAGCCAAGAAGGCCACCTAGCCCTTTCCCTTCACTAGGTAAGCACTGGCCTTCCCGGCATCCGCCTCTGGTTGGGGAGGTACTCCTTTATTTTTCCTGAAAATTATTTTTTGCATAGCAAAATTGTCCACAAAATAGTCCAGGCAGACTTTCCCAACCTAGAACGGGATTTGTGGATCAGTCCGACCTAGTTTGACCCTTCAAGGCTTCTTAGGGCCCTGTGTGGGTTTGGCTTGAATCGTACAGGCCAGGCCTGCAGTGGTGTTTCGGGGACCAACATATTTATATTAATCAAAATAATTAATTTTATTAATTTTATTTTAGTATCTAATTTATATTTATTAAAAATTATTTTGGTTAATTAATTTACTACCCAGGGATATAAATTAATTTCATTTTTAATGAAATTAAATTAACTAATTAGTTTAATTTTAGTATATAAATTAAATTAATTTGAGGACCAATAATTATGTTAAATTACATATATTTTAATATATTTTAATATCATTTATTTTAAATTTCCATTAATTAAACAAGTATTACATCATCATTATGCAAGCCGTTAATTAAATTATTTATTCTCTAAAAATTAAAAATAAATTATCTACAAGAATATATATTTATTATGTTTTAAATTACTATTTATAATCTAATTTTTATTCTATATAAACCAATATTAAAAATGATTTACTTATTAAAATTATGAGTATGACATCTTTAACTTATCTTTTAATAAAATATAATATATGTCATATTCTTACCCAGGTCACTTAAAAAGTTTATAATTTAAACCTAAGGTTTATTTTGGTCTAACCAACTCATCCAATGATATTAGGATAAGTTTTAGTGTAATAATTTTATTTGAACCTTTAATTACATAATTTACCCTTAATTGCAGTAAATAAAAATTTACTAAAGTTACTGTTCACAAGATCTAAAAAAATTAAGCTAATCCTATTAGAATCTAAAATAAAATATTAATTAAAACTGTTTATGTCCCTTTTTTCAAAATTATATTCACAAAAGTGGAAAAATTAAATTTAACGCTAGTCATGGAGACGTGATGAGAATTCGGGTAAAAAGAACGTTCAAAAGTTTATTAATTATTTATATCTAATTTAAATATAAAAATTATTATAATGATGTAAATTGGATTAATATATGTAAAATTTATATATTATTACTTTAAAAACAAATTTAAGGAGTAATAATTATTTAAATGAAAAAGGCAGTTTTTAACTATAATGTACTCCGGGTTTTTCCTCGGCGTCGCCTCCCCCTTCCTCACTCGCAGTCTTAGGGTTTTCTTCCTCCCTCGCAGGATCTGGCCCGTGGCATTTTCATGGTTCTTCTCAGGGTGGTCTTGATGGTGGATGGTCCGAGGATGGTCCCAGTATAAAGAAAATACCACTTCAAGAAGGCTTAAGGTGTATTCTAAAAGAGGATACTAAAAGAAGATGTATATGTTCTTACCAAGTTTTTTCAAGTTCCTTTCTTCTTAAACCTCCATAAAATATTAAATACCACATTATAATAATTAAATTATTATATTAACCACACTATGATATTTTTATATTAATGGTACATCCATTTAACATCTCATTTCTATATTATAAAAAATGAAAACATCTCTCATTCGTATGTACAATATTCTGTCTCTACGTAGCAGTGTAATTTTCTTATCATCACCATTTTAATTATAAGATTTTAAATATATAATAAGTAAATATATTTGATATTTATATCATTATTGTGATTCTATTGATATAATATATCATATAACTTTATATCCTTCAATCCGTTGAAAAATGATAACATCCCTCATGCATATATTTGAACTACCACCTCCACGAAGCGATGAGATTAATTTCTATATTACCAATATGTAATGATAATTATAAAATTTCATATATTCAATAATTTTTTTATGAAATTATTAAAATTATTTAGATGATTTAACCATTTCATAAAACCTTTAACCATGAACAATATACATAAGTAATTTTGGATAAATTAACCGAACAAACATAAATAGTCGATGTAATTAAAAACTATTCAATGAATGGATTTAAAATGATTATAAAAAAACCTTAAAATTTTTAATATAGATGGAAAATATTCATTATAAAGTATCAATAAATTAAAATTCATTATAAAAGAGGATAAATCACATACGACTAAGTGGAGACCCAATGTAAGATATCCTTATTAAAATATCATTTTATTTCGGGATTTTTTACGTTCATTTTTTCTATTAAAAAATTATATGATTCTAATATTTTAAACCCCATATATTCTTTTCTTAAATATTTATAATTTTTTAGATGTTTATATTTCATTTATTCTTTTAATAGATCAATAATCAATATTTAATTTACATGTAAGGTATTTTCTTTTAAAAATAATTTTTTAATGTTTTCCTTCCAAAAATTTTTCTTCCTTTTTAAGGTTCTTTTAAATGTTTCAAGAATATTTTTATTCAAAATACAATTATTATTTGAAGTAATTTCATCCATATTTGAATTTATTTACAAAGTTTTATAAGGAATCTTCTTATTATTTTATAAATGAGGCACTTTTGAACTTTTTACCAAAACTATGAAAGGAATGTTTGTTTTAACATTTACTATATGAATGAATATTCCCACTATCAAAGATGTTATTACATTGAAAATTACATTACAATTTTTCATGTATATTTTTAAGGGAAATTTTTTTATAATATTTTGAGGGTTTTTAGTTTTTAAATACAATGAATAAAAATGGTATTACTTTTTAAAGGTATGAAAATAATTTTGAAAGTGATTTATAACTTCAATATTTTACAAAGTTATAAGGATTTTATTTTTAATGTATTTATTTTATTTTATTTTATATTTCTGAATGGATTGGTTATTAAGACCTTCTTTTTTGATTAATTTATGGTCTGCCTTCACCCTTAACTAATTTATGGTTCTGTGGTCTTAAATTTCTCATGATCACATTCCCTATCACTCTCCATCATTTCATTAAACATTATTTTCTCCTCCATGTACATATTTTAATTATTATGGATTTATATAACATTATTTTGACTAATTTTATATTTTTTCAACCATATACCATTGAAATATTTTATATCAATTTAAGAAAGTTTATTAAGAATTTTATTTCATTGTCTGGGAAAAAATTTCTTATTCTTGATTCAATATAGATATATACTGATTTGTAAAGAATTTTAAGAATGAATTGTATTGACCATTCAACAAATAAGGATTACATGAGATGTGAATGTGATGGGTGATGGATGACATTAGATATCCCCTTAATGCATCAGTATATCCCATGATTAAAAATAGTATGCATGCAATATTAGATGAGTTTCTGGTTCAAACCTACCCATTTATTAAGAATGTCTTAGAAAAGTACTTGATCTAAAGATTCAATATATCTTGTAAAAGTCCTTGATGGAAAGATATTTAATATTAAAATTTATTCATTTCCTTTATTGATAAATTAGTTTCCATTATTTATGTGGTTTCTACGTTGATATTAGCCAAGAATGTACACTAAACTCAAGTTGTTGATTGAATGACATGTGTTTTGATTATCCAATTTTCTTTATTGATTATAACTTATTTACTCATGACAGATTCCACTATACATACCCCTTAGTGAGAATCTGAGATCACTCTGTATTTCTTTTCCTTTAACTATGATATAAAGAATGATATTTTGAATGATATCATGATCTCAATAATGTTTTTATACTATTTTTTTTATTTCCAATGTAATATTGGAATCAAGTATGTATCTATTATTTCATAGAAAATAAATCGATTGATCCAATGTGGTGAAATATCTTATATTTTGTACCAATGTAATAATGTAAACCCCGACTCTAGGTTTCTAGAGTCAGGATTATTATAGTTAGTATTATAGGAATTTTAGTAAGAACATTATGAACTAGATTTTAAATAAACAAAGCTAACATGAGAATTATGATAACCCCTTAGGGTATTTGAGAACTTTTACTATTATGGGGATTTCTATTTTATGGCTCAATATTCATTATGATTTTGAGATAGCTCAATATGTGCCATTATTTAGATATTTCACATAACATAAGGGAGGGAATCAAAACCTGTAGTCAATGTTGGTATTTACCTATTGAGAAAGACAATATAGGTGGTGTTGGAGATGACTATATCATATATAAGTTATGGTAATTATATCTCTTTATAATGAATAACCTTCCTATAAAGAGAATCCTATTTTTAAAAAATGTGATAAACTTATGTAAGATCTCTTTATTACCCATAATAATCAGTTTTTTATTTAACTATTAATCCATTGGTTGGTAAACAATGGATTAAGTTTCTCAAATATACATTTTTGGACATGGGATGTAATTAAAGGGAAAATATGATTCTGGAAGTGTATTTTTTGATAGGATATTCCAATAAAAATTAGAAATTTATCTAAAATACTATAGAGGAAGAGGAAATGAGACATATGGAATGGAGAAAATTTTAAGTGATATTTATTGAGAAATAATTTCCTTGAGATAAATGAGTTGAAATGGATAGGAAGTTTCTCACTTTAAAAAAGAAGGAAAAATAAAGTGTTGTAGAGTATGAGGAAAATTTTACAAGATTATATAGGCATGCTACATACTACACATGTAATCTAAAAAGAAATATTGAATATTTCTTTTAAAATATTATGAGAAGTCTTCTAAGGGAACACGTTTCTCAAATGTTTTCATAATAAAATGATATAGTGTCAAATTACATCAAAATAGAAAAAGAATATTTAAGACTTATATATTCAAGTGGAAGAAAGAAAAAAAGAGGTCATTTGATAAATGAGAAAAAATAAAATCATCAAAGAGGATGAAAAATAAGACGGTTTTTGTAGCATGTGATAATTATGGAAATAAAAAACTAGGCACTTTATTAATGGTAACATGAGTCTATTTTAACTGTATAGAAAGGGTACATAGAGATTGTTAATGCAATGGAAAGAATGAAAATAGTACTATAAAATTCATTATATATTAATAGATGAGGAATTATTCAAACCCATATCCCAAGCAGTTAGGGAACCCCCCGAATTAGAGGCCAAGGGGAGAAGGCCAAGCATATGGGATTAATATAGCTGAGGTTGAAGTTCTTAAAGACGCAGTGGAAGGTAATTTAATTATAACCTCAAATTTAGTTAATGATTTCTTTGATTTTGGATCATTTCACTCTATCATATCTTCCATGTTTTATAATAAAATTGGATATTTCCATTGAAACACAATAAGGGAGTTGTTAATCAAGACACATAGTGGAAATATTATTAAAAAAGGATATGTTAGTCAGTTCCAATTATAACACATAGAAATACCTTTTTATACAACTTGATTATTATACCTATGTTTAAATTTGATATAATCCAATATATGGATTGTATTTAAAATTATAATGTGAAAATTTATTTCTAATATAAGGAGATTATGAATTTTGATGGAGATAGAGAATCCCTTATCTACATAGGGGAGTCTAAATCACCCAAATCATGTATGGATTTAGCTCCAATATATTACCTTAATGAAGTTCTTTGAGAAGAAGAGTAGAGTTGACCTATTAATGGAAAAGGTATTATTAGAATAGAGGATATACATATTATGCATGAATACATTTATGTGTTTCTTGAAGAACTACAAGTAAACCCTCCTGAATGTGAGGTTAATTTTTCCATTAATCTCAACCCTAATGAAAAAAATATCTAATACTCTTTCTAGGATGAAAATAGCAGAATTAGTGGAACAAAATAAACTGTATGAGTTATGTGATAATAGATTTATACACCCTAGTTTTTCACCATGGGGGTCCCCTATTATTTTTTAAGAAGAAAGATGGGTCTATGATGTTGTGCATAGTGTATAGGGAAATAAATTCCATTAACATTACCATAAAAATGGAATTTCATATAAAGTATGTACATTATGATTTTATAGTAATCCTATTTTTATTTATTAATGCACCCTGTATTTTATAGATTTGAAGAATAGAGTTTCAAGTATTATATCAATAATTTCATTTTGGTATTTATTGATGATATTTTGGTATACTCTAAAAGATATGACGAGGTTAATATTAATTTTTGAATAATTTTCAAAAATATTAAAGAAAAGAATTATATAAAAAATTTAGCAAATGTGAATTATGGATTCAGGATGCTTCTTTTCTTGGGCATGTTATCTCAATTTATGAAATATTAGTTGATCCTTAAAAGAAAAAGGTAGTGATGGAATGATCAAAACTAACTAATATAACCAAGGTACAAAACTTCATTATTTTATCATGTCACTCTAGATGATTTTTTAAAAGATTTTATCAATTATCTAACCTATTAACCTTATTTACATGTAAAGGGGTTAAGATCATATGGTTAGAAGAATGTTAAGAAATTTTTTAATAATTAAAGAGGATGTTAGTCAATACAATGATATTTAATTTACCACCAATAAGGGAAGAATTTATGATATAGAGTGATTCATAAAATAAGGAACTTATATGTGTCCTTAAGAAGAATGATAAAGTTTTTGGCTATGATTCAACGTAGTTAATGATCCATAAATATAATTATACAACCAATGATCTTGTTTTGGAATCTATAATCTTTTCATTGAATATATGGATGAATTAATTTTATAGTGAAAAATGTGAAATATATAGGGATCATAAAAGTTTGAAATACATATTCTCATATAAATATATTAACATGAGGAAAAAGTTATGGATATAACTAATCAAGGATTATGATTTCTCAATTCACTACCACCCTAGGAAATAAATTAATTTGGATGATGTGTTGAGTTAGAATATTATGAAGTTTCGACTAAAATGAAGATTATAAAAGATCCTATTTTCATAGATTTAGTAAATTTAGATATATGAATAATTAAGTAATAGGAAATATCACATCTATTATAAATGATTTCCAAACCATCCTTATTGGAGAAAATAAAAGGTTCTCAGCATGATGATAAGAAAATTCAAAAGAAAATAGAGGATGTGAATGATGGGAAGTTGGTAGAATTCATCTATGAAGATGGTATATTGAAATTTATAATGATGATATATATTCTATCTATTACTTATCTAAAAATAAAATTATTAGATGAATCGCACAACTCAAATTTCACTATACACATTGGTATCACCAAAATTTATTAGGATTTGATAGAAATTTTTTTATGGGAAAATATGAAATTAGAAATTTCACAATATGTATCAACATTCTTGGTTTGAGTATAGGTAAATGATGGGAAACAATATCCTAAAGGATTCATACAAACTATACATATTCTTAAGCGTAAATGGGAAAATATTACTATAAAAATTTTCACCGGATTTTATAAGACTCATAGAAATAATGATTCCTATGGGTTATTATAGACTGACTTAACAAGTCTACACATTTCATTTTTATAAGGTATGATTTACCTCTTTAATTCATCATATGAATATATATTACTAAATTTTTTAGGCTTCATGGTGAACCCATTTTGATTATATCTTATCATTACCCATGGTTTACATCAAAATTATAGAAGAGACTTTAGAAGGCTCTTGACACTGAGCTATATATGATAATTACTTATCATCCATAGATATATGGAAATTCTAAAAGGATTATTGAAACATTAAAAGACATGTTGATGCCATTATCACTTGATTTTGAAGGTACATGGGATTAGGATTTACCTTCTGTGGAATTTGAATATAATAATAAATTTCATTCAAGTATTCAAATGACAATATATAAAGTGTTATACTATAAAATATGTAATATACCAACTTCTTGAGATGAAATTAGTTAAATGAATCTTTTTAGAATTGAAATTATTTAATGGACAATTGAAAAAGTGAGAACTATTCATAGTCAGATTGAGGTAGCTCAATTTAGAAAAAATATCTATACCGATAACTGAAGGAAGAATTTATAATTTCAAGTGGGTGATTATGTTTTCTTGATGGTATCTCTCTATTATTGTGTTATAAAATTATATTAGAAAGTGAAACTATGTCTTAGGTACATCGGGACTTTTGAAATATATGAAATAATTTGAGTTGTGGATTACCATTGGGAAATTCCACACAACCTCTCTAAAGTTAATGATGCGTTCTATATCTTTTTATTAATGACGTACATGATAGAACTAGAAAATGTTCTCACCTATGAATAAATATAACTGTAACTTGGTTTATCATATAATGAATATCCTCTTAAAATTCTTGATTCAGGATAAAAAGTGTTATAGAAGTGGAAACATGGGAACTTGAAAAAGATATTATGAATAAATACCCATATATATTCATCTCACATTCTAGAAATATTTAGGATAAAATTTTATTGGATGGAATAGTGTTACACTTGCACTTCAATTATATTATGTAATATTTTCTTTCTCAAGAAACAATAACATAATACATATAGATTTATTAAAGACTATGATTAAAACATAAATTACCAAATTTTATAAATTTAATTTGATGAAATAAATTTATTTTCTTGAATTTATTATGTCAAAATTATCTTATGGTTAATTTTTTATATTTTTTAGAAGTAGTTAATTTTTGGTGTTAATAGTGAAAAAAAATATTTTACAAATATTGTCACTTTTATGACATTATAATGTTATAATACTGACTTTAAAGTTTTTTAAACATTTTTTATAGACCAAATTTATATTTATGAATTAATATAATTACATAAAATATAATTTTCAACTTATAAATTTATTCTTCACATTTTATAAGCCTATGTAATATTTTTGTTCAAATAAAATTATTTTTAGTTCTTTTTTGTTTATCATGTATTTAAATGGTTATTTACATCTTTTGTTTGGTTTTATAGAAAAATAATCCTCTTTTATTTCAAATAATACAATCAATTCCAATTAAATGAACATTATTCTTTATTTTTTTACAAAATCATTTTTAGGTTTAAAACAAACATTTTTCTAAAAAATGACGTTGTTGCTTTTTACAAACATATATTAAAAGTAATTTTTAACACTTATAGAAATTTAATATTTTAAAATGTATTAAATATTTTAAATAATATTATATAATATTATATAATAAGTAAAAGTTATTATTATTTCATAATGAATAGTAACCATGGTAAATATTTATCACTTTAGTTAATGTTAAAATGAGATAAAGGGGTAAAAAATAAAGGGATAAGGCTTCAAGATAACACAAAACACTTTTTTTAATACCATTGGTTGGTTTTAATTAATGAATAATCTTATCATATTCAATTATATTTCAATTTGGATTTACTTTACTTGATAGAGAGATATATTATATAATAATGTTTCATGTATTTACAAGTTTTCCACCCACCTCACTTATAAAAGGAAAACCACTCTCATCTTTTATAAACACTACTTTATCCACTTAAAATAAACAATAAATACCAAAATAACTTCCCAAAATCCATTCACACATATTATAGGCCCCGTTATCACCAAAACTCCACTTCCAGAAGGCTTAATGTGTATGAAAAAAAGGGTATGAAATGAAGAGGTATATTATTTTACCCGGATTTTTCAAGTTCCTTTCTTATTAAACCTTCTAAAAATATTAAAAAACAATATTATAATATTTATTATATTCACTGTATTTATATGTTTTATTTAAATTTTTTGTCTATTTTCTATATTCTTTTCATCCTTTGGAAAATGAAAACATTGCTTGTGCGTATATACGGCCCACTATCTCCACATAGCAGTGTAATTAATTTTTCATCACGAATTTAATTGGATGGTTATAAAGATAAAATTAATTAATATATATTTTATTTTTTAAATTATTATGATTCTATAAATATATGATATCATTAATATTCTTACCCTTCCATCTGTTGGAAAATGATAACGTCACTTATGAGTATGTGTGGACTACCACCTCCATGAAGCAATAAAACTAATTTTTTTATTACCACCATGAATGAAAGATTATAAAATTATATATAATGTGGAAAAATTATATTAATGAAATTATTAACATTATTGAGATGATGGAACCATTTCATAATACCTTTAACCATAGAAAATATATTGATGTAATTTTAAAGAAATTAACCGAACAACCTTAAATAGTCGATGTAAGAATGAACTATTCAATGAATAGATTTAAAATGAATGTAAAAGATCATTATGATATAGGATATAAAAGAAATATTTTCTTAAAAATTTATTAAAATATTTAAATTCACAATAAAATAGGATTAAACAGAATCGACTAAAAAAGACCCAAAGTAAATTATTTTGGTCACAATCTCATTTTTTTAATATTTTTTATGTTCAGATTTACTTAGGGTAAATTACATGATCCTAATATTTTAAAACTGATATATTTTCTTATCATATATTTATTTTTTTGGTTTATATTTTTATATTCCAATTCTTCTCTTATTAGATCAAGAATCAATAAGTATGTTACATTTAAAGGACTTTTAAAAAAAATATTGTTTTAAAGTTTTCCTTCCAAAACCTTTTCTTACTTATCAAGGTTATTTTATATGCCTAAATAATATTATAATTTAAATTAAAATTATTATTTAAAGTCATTTAAACCCCATTTTAATTTCTTTACAATGTTTTAAAAGTAGTCTTATTATCATTTTCCAAACAAGTTACTTTTATACTTTTACCAAAAGTTTGAATGAAATATTTATTTTATTGTATATCATATGAAAAAATTTCACATCACCATAACTATTCTTTACATTGATTCCCCATTTATATGTTTCCATTTTTATTTTCAAAGAAAGTATTTTTATCAACATTTTTAGAATTTTTAGTTTTTAAATACTTTGAAATAAAATGGTATTATTTTCCTAAAGTAATGAAAAGAATTTTGAAATTTATTTATAACTTTATTTTTAAAAAAATTATAAGGATGTAAATTTTAATATATTTCTTATATTTTACTTTATATTTTTTTAATTTTTGGTTTTAATAAAAAATATTCAATTTTGATGGATTGCGGATCTTCTTTCATCCTTTATTGATTTATGGTTTTGTGAACATTAACTTTCTCATAAGAATATTACTTATCACTCTCCATCATTTCATTTTAAATTATATTCTCCTCCACATATATATTTCAAGTATCATTGATTTATTAAACATAATTTCCACTACTTTGATATTTTCCCAACTATATACCATTTCTAAATGTTGTATAGGATGAAGCAATTTTATTAAGAAAATTATTTCCTTGACTAAGGAAATATTCCATATTCTTGGATCAATATGAATACATTTTTTTTATATGGAATTTTGAGAATGAATTTCATTGACCATTTAATATATGAGGAATGCATATGACATGAATATGATAGATGATACCTAATTATTGATATTCCCTTGATGCATCAAAAAATATCATGATACAAAACTATAAGTATTCAATATTAGATAGGTATCTAGTACACACCTAATAATTTATTAATAATTTATTGGATGAGGCCTTGATGGTTGTTGGAGCTAAAAAACCTATCCAAGAATTGATTGAATTCTAGAAACACTGATCCATGAGTGTAGTTCATTTCATAGGATTTTATTTGACTAGTTATGGAACCCAAATAAACCTACATATTAAAATGTATGCTCGTTAAGAGTTAGAATTTAAAAATGGGTAGCAAGGGTGATTTTGGAGCAAATTTAACAATTTCAAACAACTTTCCAAAAGTGCACACAATCCCCATCATGGTCACACAACTGAGTTTTCTAAGGAAGGTGAAATAAAATAATATATATATATATATGATATGAATAGTAAAAATAAAGGAATGTTTTCACAACTCCAAATAGTTACGTGACCATATATGATGTTATGTGACACAGGATAGGTTGCGCGACACAACCAAAATGGATAAAATATGGCATCAACCTCTCATTTTCAGTGGGCACCTATGGGATTGAAGTGAAAAATATATAACTCACATGAACAAAAACCTTTAACTTGTATGAAATTACCTTGTAAATTCCTTTAATGCATAGTCTTCTTCTTGATATGTTTTTATAGAACTTTCTCCACTGTGAAACCAATTTGAAAAAAATTACAACTTTTCACACAACCCTATTTGTGAACAAATAAAAAGTTAGGGGATAAGATTTTTTCTAAAAGTAAAACTTTTATTCATTTCCTTGTGATTTTTTTTCATGCAATGCAAAAAGTTGTGATACACAGTGAAATGTTGTGTGACATAGCACAAAATTGTGCGATCTCATACCTAGTTACAAGAAACAATGTTTTTTAAATGTGTTCCTATTAGTCCATACTATGGGGGAAACTCTCTCACACCCCTTATTAGGATTAGTATTGGGATGTGGTCCCAAAACTACCCCCATTCCCTTTACTTCCATTACTAACCATTATGAAAAATTATGGGTTTCACCATGAGATTTTTGGGATGGGTCAATGAAATTTATGGTTAAAACATCTACAACCCCAACCTACAACCCATATAATACCATGAGTTAATATATTCTTATACACTCCCTGAAATACATTGAGTCCTTTTACACCTCTTAGTCTCTTACCCATTCCATGAATTGAGATTCTATTATTTTTTCCTCAAATATATAGAGTTAAAATACTATTCAAGTAATTCCAAAAATCCTACCACTTGACTCTTTTGCTAAGTAGAACTAGAAAGGTCCACTTCAGTGTAAGTCTCACAATGACCACTGCTAGAAATTTCTTTTCCAACTAGTTATCACTATAAGACATTAAACTCTATATTACCATATGTAATGAGCATAGGATTCATCATTTGACAATAATGATACACTTTACGCATAAATAATAAGATTTCCCATGTGATGGCCATGAGATGATCCCATACTCCCTGTTGTATTCCTCTAAACTATATAGAATATAGGTTTGGGATGCAAAACCTTAAAAGGAACTTCATCTAACTAAGGATGAATAAAATTAAAAGGCACAACAATAGTCCTTCTCACATGACTGTAAAAGGTATGATGTATCTCTCTAAGTGGAACTGAACTAAGTGGGTTCTGATTCCTTTTATAAGGGATACATTAGAATCCTATCATAGGCTCCATCCCAATTATTCAATATCTTCCACCTCTCTTGGTGGAGATAAAACCCATGGACCTCCTTCCAAATTGTAATCCACGATCATATCCTTGACCCATCAACAGTTCTAGATTCCCTCATGAACTGACATGAGGAAAAATAAAGAGAAGCCCAATCGCATAAGACCCACAGATACCATCACTTCTCCTATGTAGCACCTATGTAGATTTCACATTTAATCCCCAATCGCATCTTCTCTTCTCTCCTACAACACCGAGTTATCCTCTATGCATAATCTCTAATCACATTATCATTACTCCCTAGAATCACCAAGGAAGATTCCATGCATAAACCCAAATCAATCTATAGTTTCTCCCTAGTGACACTCAGAAAGGATACTCTTGTAATCCCCAATAATACCACCACTTCTCTTTGACAACACATAGCCTTTCCCACACATAAGTCCCAATGACATCTGAGATGTAATAATTTAAACTGAATAGCCTAACATCCTACTCACATGATGTTAAACTACATAAAAACATACTCACCATATAATGTTAAACTATACCCTTGCCATGTGTGGAAACAATATAATTCCTCCAATGAAAAGGATGAAATGATACCCTATATCATGACTAGACATCAAGTGTAAACCCTAAACTATCCCTTGGCGTCACTCCTTTCATATTGCAAGTACCCATACCACATGATGTTAAAATATATGGACCAATCCCACCACTTGGCTTTAAACTGTACACTTGAACTATTTGGGTTTTGATCCCTATATCCATACAGGGTATGTAGAATGGCTCCTTGGGGTTTAATCATGATATCCACCACAAATATATTCTATATTGGGAGGTGGTAACTCTAGACCTTCTAGAAGAATAAATAAACCACTCACCATTTAAATCTAAGTTACCCACAAGAATTTAAACATTTTACCATGTATCCAAAAGACTTTAAACCCATTACCCTATACCCATAAGACTTTAAACCCATGAAGATGTCCCAAAAATAATTTAAAATTATTACTGAAACCCCACAAGACATTAAACCTATGACCATATACCCTCAAGAATTTAATCCCTTTACTAGGATCACATAAGACATTATACTTGTGACCCTTCCTGATGCACAAAATCCCTACCATATGTGACAAGTGTGAAATGTATTATGAGGTGAGACTAGGAATCCATATGTAATGAGAGTAAGATTCATGACCTGAAAAAACTCATATGCCTTACGTCACCGGTGTAAGATTCCTTGTAATGGACAATATATTACTTGGGATCTAGGACTATGATTCCTTACACATTAGATTCTATAAACTCTAAAAGAGGAAGATTTTTTACATTCCTAACACACCCAACATTCACAGATTCATAGACATGCCCAACCTCATCATCATCTTTGACCATAGGTAGATAATCTGTCCTCATGGAAGTAATATAATTAACAAGTTTACACTTCAATATGTTAGAAAGAATGAAATTAGTGAACATGCATAAAATATATGAGGGATATCCAGAATAAATAAGGATCTCTAAAGAGGAATCTATAGAAGTAGTAGTTGACTTCCCATTATCCCATTCCAATCAAGTATCCAACATCATTGACCAAGGTGGTAGAGGCCACCCACATTTGGAAATTTAGAATATAATGAAAACCACCCTATAGGGGTGGTGGCCAACCCATGGATGTATACACTCTCCCGGAGGAAAAGTGAATCCTAGTGCATTCCCTGATAGAAGATTTGGAAAAAATAGTAAGATCATGAATGTATGGATTTATGTATTTCCTTTTTTTAGGATTCAACTTCCATTATCCACATGATTACTATGTTTATATTATCTATGGATGCATATTGAACTCATTTTGTTGATTAAATGACATGTGTTTTGATTATACACTCTACCATATTGATTATTCTTCATTTACTCAAGATATAGTCTGCTTTACATAAACCTTATAGAGAATCTAAGATCACAATTTATTTTTTTCCTTTCCAAAACATACAAAGAAGGATATTTTGAATGATTTTAGGGATTAAAGAATGTTTTTATACTATATTTTTTGTATTTCCAATTAATATGAGAATCAAGTATGTATTTAGTATTATTAGATTTCTAAAATGATTGATGGTACATGGTGATATCCCTTATATTTTTTACTAATGTATTAAATTAGACCCTAGTTTTGGGATACTGTAATTAGGTTTGTTACGATAGTAATATATAGATATTGTTGGAAAAAATGCCCTCAAGGAAACCTCTCGGTATGTTTTGGATGTGGCTATGTTTGTTGACAAATCTAGATTACCACACATGAGAATGGTTGGTGTTTTCTGAAGATAGGTTTTTAAGGTGGCGTAGTTTCCCTATATTTTCCAAATTTTGGGGCCTCAAAATAGGGAATTTGTGTGAATAATGGAAAACCAAATTAGCAATGGAAGAGGAATGAGGAGCCCGAGACATGGATCATATACCATGTTTGGGAAGGGTAGGTGGATGCATACCAGGTAGTGGGAATGGTATGTGGATGTGGTTCACATAACCAA
This sequence comes from Viscum album, assembly GCA_963277665.1. NCBI lineage: Eukaryota > Viridiplantae > Streptophyta > Magnoliopsida > Santalales > Viscaceae > Viscum > Viscum album. The sequence continues at coordinate 1,789,293,245 of OY728159.1, forward strand.
AAATGGTTCACGGCTGAGCTGTAGTGCGGTACACGAATGGGTTGAAGTTAGTGGCCGAGATTCACTGTGTAGGAGAAAAGGCGGTACGCAGAGTGAAGAAGAAGACAATTCAGGGATGGATTGTGGTTTTCAGGGACTAAAGGATTGGTACACGGTGGAGGATGGATTAAATATGTGGTAAATCATGATTCAGAGGATTAAGTGTGTGTCTTTTATTATATAAGAAAAGATTATCCAACCGATTACTATGAAGATGGAACATCATTAGAACATATTTTTCTCTAGGATTTTGGTAAAGGATGAAGGAGGTTCGTGAAGGCTGAAGTGGTTCATGAAAGTTGAAGTGGATTGCGTGAAATAAATTCCACTGAAGATGTTTATAGGGTTTTCTAACCTACAAAGGAAGTCCGGTACGCAGAGAGGGAAGTCCGGTACGTAGAGAGGGAAGTCCGGTATGCAGAAGGAGTTGTCTCGGTACGCGGAGGAGGAATATTCTATATGTGAGACGGTTAGTTCTGAAAATGGTATGCAAGAGGGAGTGTTCTGCGAGTAGTACATGGAGGGGGGACTCCGGTACATAGAAGCGAAGGTAGTCTCTGAACAAAGAACTGTTTGCGGATAAGAGGGGTTTCACTGAAGCGGTTCACGAAGTCGGTATGTAGTAGCTATACGTGATAACAAAGGTGGAAGCAGTTCGCGAACAGAGGAGGTTTGAGGAAGAGGCATCCACAGATAGAGGATGATCACAGAAGAGGCATTAGTACATGGAGAAGACAGTTCACATACCAAACCCAGTACTCAGTATGTGGAATGAGTAGGTGGTTCATAGTTTGCTCAAGTATTCTTGAAAAAGATTCAATTCAGTTTGCGAATGTATTTTCCAGCACCTAACAGTACTATGGAAGTCTTAATTCATCTATGGGTGAAAAAATAACTTCAAAAGAGCATCTACCTATAGTTGAGGATGAAATAATTAATGCAAATGAAGGGACTTATATGTCCATAAACTGTGTTTAACCTACAAGTCAATAAAATGTGAGTGGATTCCTTTCCAAGAGAGGTAAGTGAAGGAAGAGGAAGGCATTGACCTTTTCAACTAGCAGTGATCCAAAGAAAGAGGCATATGGAGTGACCCTTGGGAATGTAGTGATCAGACCCTAAACCTTGTAAAGGTAGTGAGCTTGGGAATATAAGATCTATCCCGAACATTGTACTCATTATTGGTAATGAGTCTTAGTGAATTTGGCACACTAGCACATCATCGTTGTATACTCCTTAGACGTAGCCCAAAGAGGGTAAACCAAGTAAAAATCTATGTTTCCTTGTGCATTCTTTACTGATTTACTTTCAATTCATAATCATCAGATAAAATTGTAAAGGACATTAACATTAGAGAGCATAATAAGTGATCCTTTTAATAAAGAGGTCAAGATATCATTGGGTAAAAGTAATTTTGAAAAGAATATTCATACCCTAATTCACCCCCTCTCATGGTATCTAGGATCCTTTTGGACCTAAAATATATTCCATTAATTATAAAGAAATTTAATGAGTTTATCAAAACCATAAAACTCTATAAAACACAAGGATGATGCCGTAGTCTATCATATATGATATTGTAATAAAAGAACTTATATGTGGTGTTGTTAAGAATTATTAAATTATATTATGAAGATAAAATGAATCATGTTATAAAAAATGAAATATACACTTATTATACGTTGTAATGAAGTGTTATGGTTAACATGATTAGTATTTTGTATAGTGTATGGAATATGATCATGAGGCACAAAATAGATTTTTTGAACTGGATTACTCACAAATTATACCACACAGAGTGTCATACACTATGTATTTTGTATAACAGGGGTGAATGTTTCATATTTTGATTTCCCAGACTTGAGATTTGTGAGATACCTAGAATGATATCCTTTGTACTTTGATACCATTCTTATGTAATCCTTAAGTCTTATATAATCAGGGTGGTTGTGTATGCTGCTGATCATGTCATTAGTTAGAGCTTCAAATAATATGGAATATGTCCTATAATATGATGAGTATAAAATATAATTCCTAAATTGAGATATATTTAACATTTTAATGGTTGTTAATATAAAATACACATGATGTTCTTGTCTATCAGATGAGGGGCATGTGATGTGCTTATCCATAAAGGTGAATAAAATGTGATGTGTTCATCAAACTAGTCCATCTATAATTGGATAATAAAGAATATAAGAGGAGGCTATATGGGATAGACATAATCCATGTCCCATGGTCACTCGATGCCTTGGATAAAGGGATCATATGAAAATTAATTCTTGTACATGATGCAGTTGGTGGACATGAGTATGGAGATACACATGTTTAATGGAGATCATGTATGGTCCCTTATAGATTAAGTATCACTGATTCTTTTCTAGTGACAAATATTTTCTTAAATTTATAAATCTAGGAATTGATATTTATTATCAAGGATTAAAATTTCTATTAGGTCACATTATTTGGTTGAATGAATGAGGATTTAAATTTACTAATATAGTTACTCTAAAAGCGTTTTAGAGTTTTCCAAAAAATAGTTTTAGATGGGAATTCCAAAATTATTTTATAGATGTGATAAAAGGCGGAGTTTATAATATATTTATAAAAGTGTTTTGAAAGATATCCAAAATGAGTTTTGGATATGGTTTTACAACTTATTGTATATGATAAAATATAAGGTTAATTGACACAAAGTCTTTAAGGCATTAGGGCATGTGGGATATTGAAGGATACATTCCCTAAAGTATAATATTTATGTGATGCACATTAGTATATATCATATCATTTGACATATTTAAAACAAATACATATAATAGGAATTGGTTTACACATATCATAGAAATAAAATATTGTATATTTCTTCACTTTCATGTTCAAATCATATTATACAATTTAGGGATACCATAATGTTGGAATAACTATATTATATGATCAACACAATATATTATGATTGATGAAGGTAGTTTAATGTTAATAGGTACTATTTTTATTATCTTTTACATTAATATATCATCAAAAAACATATTAAATAATCAATGGAATATTAATATGATAAATACATGATTGGACAAAGCATTAGATTATAGGTTATGAATTACACGAGTTAATTCATGATCACGTGGGTGAATCCAAAAGGGATATATAAGGAGGTAATAAATATGAGATGATGATTGATCAATCCTAAATATGCCTCATATTATTCTACCTAAATATCTCCCTCCTCTATTTACCTTGAGAGGCACTAACATTCCATGAGAATACAAGAGTATCCTGTGTGTTCAATGGAAATTCAAGTCATCTCATGGAGACACCATGGTGGAGGGAGTTTGATGACCATATATTAGTTCTTTTTATCAACCATATAAATGATTACTATATGGTTGTGATCTTTGGTTAAAGGTACACATGTGTGGTATGATTTAGGGTGTTCATCTAATGATCTTGTTAGTGAAAGAAACCCATAAAATGTATAATATATCTTTAATTGAATCAACATGTCTAAATAAAGAATATAATCAGATGTACCTAAAAACATAAAGCTCAGTATTTTACTCTTTTATGTAGTAACATTTATAGGGATAATCATAGAAATAACCAAAAATATATTTCTTATGAGGGTATTACACCATCCTTTAGATCATCATTAATAATGAGAGGATCCTGCAATATCTCATGGTGTGATAACATCTTTTATATAAAGTCAAAGAGAGAACTAGGAATTTGAAGTGAGAATTGATTAAGATAGAATGAAACAGGGGTACATTAAATGAGAGAGATAAGATATATTTTATAGACTCTATTCATTATATGAATAGATTTAAAGTGTGGGAGCACCGACTGTCATCCCATTTTAGCAGTCACATGTTACTTCCCACATGGCTTACAGATTCATTTGAACACTTCAAATGTATGAATCATGTATAAATAGAACCTATTCTATTAATATTATTGATTCATAATAAAAGTAACCACTTTTAAGAAATTACATGGATTCATGCAATAGAATCCCATGCATCCCGTATCATATATCGTATCATACACTATGATATAGGTTAATCGAGGCATCCTGTTTCCTTTACAACATGATCATATCATAAGCTGAAATATTCATATCATGAATATAACATATTATGATATAAGGGATATCATACAATAAAATATCCCTTATTTTAGTTTATATCTAAAAACCCCTCCAGTTGTACAAAAATCTTATAAGGAATTTATGAAAAACTTCACAAATATTTATAAATCCATCCAAAATTATTTTGGATATGGTTTATCAAAACATTATTTACGTAAGAAAAAATACATTGTCTAAAATTTAATTCCTACACAAAGGATTAATTGTGTGAACCTAAATGATTTAACATCTTTGAAAACAAATATGAAATTTAGATTTCATTAATGTTAGAAAACTATGGTTTTTAGAAAATCATCATTACTACTCAAGCTACTATGGGTTCTGGTGAGATCTCCATCAAACATACTCATATCTCTATATGAACTTTTCTACCATAAGATGAATAATAAAAATAATATTTATGCATATATTATCATTTTTTCTATGCCATATAGTGACCAATATACATAAAATAATGTCAATAGAGTATAGGCCATCTCATTATTTCTTGATTCTCCAAAAGAGACTAACCAAGTTTGTGAATAGAATAAATGTCATTCATCTATAAAATGATCACATCACATGCCCCTCATCCAAGTAACTAAGAACATATAATGTAACTTAGAAAATAATGTCCATTTATTACCTCAATCAAACTCAATTAAGGTATATATGACTTTTCTTGTCATATGAGTAGACAAATCCCATATTGGTTGAGGTCCAACTGATGACATGGTCAACAATATACATAACAACCCCTTGATTAGTTATGCATAAAATCTTGTGTAATAAAGGTATCAATTCAGGAATGTTCTCATGCATGGTATCTTACTAGCCTCGTGTGAACATGATTGATAATAAGTATACACCCAAATTATAATAATGACTGAATGACATTACATGATATATAATTTGGTGGGTTAGTCCAAATAAAAAGTCTTTACGTATTATCTCATGATTACATTACTCATGATAATACTAAAATATCATAAAAAGCTATAATACTCCATGATTATAATTAATTATTGATAAATAAAAGTTTCAATTATATGTGATATCATCATTTGATTGTTCATGTAAAATAATTTGTAGCACACATGAATACATGATAAACATAGATTTCCTTTATTATAAAATCATGATACCTTATATAACCATGAAATTAAATATTTTATATATAATATACTAGGATAATAAATATAACCAACATGAATTTTATTTTGTAATGGATTCATCAATGGATCCTTTACATTATCCTCTGTAGCCACCCAATAGATCCTAATATCACCCTCTCAACAATGTCTCATATGAGACATTTTTTGTGACGGATATGTTTTATAATTTAATGAGTCTATAATTACTTTTACTCAGAAATGAATCCATTATTTTTATAGTAAATATAAATTTCTACCTTAATTCTACGAATAACTCTATACTTAAAAATAAAATACTTAATCCAAACATCTTCCATTGTATCGTCTAATGTAGTGGTGCACTCTACATATCCTTAGATCTTATCATGTAATTATGGGTTTTCATAACTATAATATAATGAATCTCACAAATATTAGATTGGTATCACTTGTTATCAAAATGGAATAAGTGATACCAGGTTGAATAAATAACAAGACATACATGATATATCATATGGTGGATGAAAAAGGATTTCTAGTTGTCCTTCCTAACTCTTTAAAAATATATTGAATGTTATTAAGATTCATTCCATGAATCCATAGTAAAGACCCCTTCTTGGAGTTATTTATTCTAAATTTATTTATCAATTTACCAATATATGTGTTCTGACATGGTCGAAGATAACTTTAGATCTATATAGACAAATCTTCATACCCAATATAAAAGTCACTTTACCAATGTGTTTTATAGAGAAGCTTTTACCCAACCACATATTTAAATAATATAAAGTTAAGACATTATTCATGATAATATTTATTTCATCTATAAAAAATATAATAATTACTACAACATTCCCACTAATCTACTTGTATACATAAGATTCATCCACATTCTTAATGAAACCAAAATATTTGATTGCATCATCAAACTGGATATGCAAACATTGAGATGTATGCTTCAATCTATAAATGAGACTATTGTAGATTGAAAATATTTGTAGGATAATTTGGCACATCAAAACCATTGGGATATATCATATTCATTCACTTGACTAAATTCAAATTACGAAAATTTATTTTTACATCCATGTGATATATCTTATAATTAAAATGACCTATTATTGAAAGAAATATCCAAATGGACTTTATCTTCAAAACTAGTGAAATGATTATTTATATTTAATACCATAATATTTTATAACCCTTTAAAACTAGGAGTTATTTATATGTAGACACTATACCATACATGTAAGTTTCATTTATAAAATCCCACTTGTACCCTATGGGTCTCACACCTTCTAGCGTGCCCACCAAGTTCCAAACATGGATAGTGTGCAAGGAATACATTTCAGATTCCATGAATTTTATAACACCTAGAGTCTTTATAAACCTTTTCTTTAGAATAAATTAAATTTCTTTGATGAATTGTGTTATTTTATATACCAAGTTAATCTTGTGCTACACAGAACACCAACTTAGCTTTCTTTACACACAACATTGAGTTTTTAAATAATTCGTTTTATTATTATAATTATTTACAGAAGAAAATAATAATATAGATGTTATAATGTGAAGTAGGAACAAAATTTAATGAATTATGAAATTATGGTTTAAAAACAATTATTATACCAATTAATTATAAATGAATGTAAAACCCTTTTTAAAATGAAAGGAAATGTTTTTTTTGAAAACTTATTTAAATGTGCACAAGTGTGTTTTATACCAATAAAAAAATAAATATTGTTTAATTATATTAATGATATATATATATATAATATTCAATATAATTTTATAACATTCAACTTATGTGTTTTCTTGACATGATATAAGAACAAATCCAATTTTATGCATAAAGGAAGTATTTTTCTAAAAAGGATGTTTTGCTGGCTTTTGATGGGGATCTTTTTTTAAATATATTTTTTGACACTTTAATAATTTTTATTTTACAAAAATAATTTCTTATTTTATTGTGGGATATCATAATTTACTTTTGTTAAATTTTTGGTATTTTTCTGATAAATTTCTTGTTTTTATGTATTGTGAAAATATTGAATATGAATTGAAAATAGATTTTTCATTGAAATAATTTATAGTGTGAAATTATATATTGATTTGTTTTAAAACAAAAATGGATATTATTTTTATCATTTAATCCAATTTATATCAATTGAATCAATTTCACATTGAATTTGGATATAAAAACAATTCAATCTTTTAGGCATTTTCACTTTATAAGACTATTTTCTCATTTCATCAACGAGATTAATTTCAATATAATTTTATCCAATTATTTGTTTGGAATTGTGAAAATTGGATTCCATATTTATAATCAGAAGGACCAAATTTAGAAATTATTTCCCTTTTAATTTTTGATAATATAAATAGTAACTTTGGTAATTTTGATTACCGTAGTTTAGGTTAAAATCAGGTAATTAATGTAACTACAATATTATAAAACTACCCTAAATCTTACTAAAATATTACTAGATGAATTTAATTTTACCCATATCACCTATGTATTCTAAATTTAATTATTTAGTGGATACTTTTCCTTGAAAATGATTTAGATATTATTAAAATCAAAGAGAGTGAAAAAATGTAACACTCTTACTTTTAATAAGTATAATATTTTTAATATGGGGATAAATAGAATATATGATAGACTATATATATTATTATGAAATATAAAATGTTTATCAATATCAAAGATTTTTTTAGTAATGAAATAATTATCATAAATAATTAAAAAAATGATGATGCAATAATTATTAAATTAATGAAATAATCAACTAAACGATATTATAAATAATAAAATAAATATAATTTTAATTAATTGAGGTGATAAATAAATTTTTTAGTCGAATATGACATGTTAGTGGGGTAGTAAACTAATATTTTCAAATTTATCTTGTTGTATTGGTTTTCTTAAAGTCAAAGTAAAGAATTATTTCAAAATTGATAGATATTTTATGAAAATGATATTTTATTCAATTATTTTAAAATATTAAAACATATATAAAAATAAAAATAATTTATAACATCTTTTAAAATGTTATAAATCATTCATTTATGATTTAATTGACATCACATAATTAAAAATTACAACCTTTCAATATAGAAAAATTTTCTACCATTTATCTAAATGAAAATGTTAAAAATAATACAAAAACATGTCTAAAATCTCCTGGATGATGATATTAAAACCCTATACCATATTATATTTGAATAAATTTACTTTTGGAGGTATTTTTAATGAGATTTAATTTATTATAAATTAATATTTTTGGAGATTTTAAAAGTGCCTCTCACCTTCATTTTAAAAGGACACCTCTCCCTTATCTCATTTCACCACTTTGAGTATTCTAGCTCGACCAAAATATATAAATTTATATTATAAACTTCCATTTAAATTTTTTAATGTTCTAATATTCCCAAACGACCAAATCTAGAGTCATTTATAAGATATCTAAAGGAGCCGTTTCAAAGAAGAGGTAGCTGCTCTAATCGATCACTCTCTTTTTATACTCTTATATTACTCTTCTAAATCTGTGATACTTGTCATCAAATAATAACATATTCATACTAAATATTCTAAAATGTTATTATTATTATGAAATAACCATTATATATCCACTTTCCCATCGAATTAGAAGTGAATGTGTCACTCGTGCATACATACGACTTTCCGTCCCTAAATAGCGATACAATTCATTTTACATAACCATATTTTATAAGTTGGAATTATGATGGGTATAATTTTTATATTTGATATTTATTACATAATTACAATTCTTCAATTAGAATATAATATTTAACTTTTTACTATCTAATCTTTTGGGAAATGATAACATCGCTCATGCGTACATATGACTTACCATCTTCACGATGCGATGTGAATCATTTTTGATCTATATATCTCATAGATGGTAATAAGGATTAATTTTATGAATATATATTATATACATAACATAATAATTATTTTTTAATGATAATATATCATATAATATTATTTTTTTAATATGAAAAAAATGAAAATAATGTCCATGCGTATGTGCAACCTACCATCTCCATGAACGACATATTTTATTTTCTACCTTTAAATAGTATGAATCACCATAAATAAATATATTATAAATATATATTATATTTATGTCATGGTTATAATTCTATAGATTATTAAATCATGATATATATAATAATACCAAGGATAACCAGACAAAACACAAGCGAAAAACAAAGAGGATATTACCTGAAGCGTAACAATAACATAGAATTATTAATAAACAAGTAATATAAATTAATAATAAAATCATATATTGTATTATATATAAGAATTTTGTTATCTAATATATGTATAATAAAGTTATATTTATTATATTGCAATTCTTTAAGAGTACGATGAGAGTTGAGACATAAGTTAAGAGATTTTTGTCTCACTTTTATTTATGTGGGACACATTTCTTATACACAACTTTTTTATTTTACCTATTGTATATAATTCACATGAATTTAATTTATGAGTCTTATCAAAAATATTTTTGTTTTTTAATATCAATATAATTTTTTTTCTTTCAAGTGGAATATGATTATTTTAACTAAAAGGTGATGAGTATTTATTTCACAATGTCATCAATATTTAGGATTATTTCATTTTAAGTCTCTGTTGAGGAATATTTATCTTCCATTTACATATTTGTAAAATTGTTTTTTATATTCTATTCTGGATGTTTAATGTCATTTATACCCATTTTTTAATTTTTAATACACATTTTGAAATAATATTTTTTTTTGTTTCCCAAACGAGGTACTTTGTGACTTTTCTATAAAAAGTATGAAAGGAATGTTTCTTAACTTACACGCCATGAATGCAATTTCCTGCCATCATAAATACTTACTAATTTGAAGATTACCTTACAATATTACAAGTTTATTTTCAAATAAAGAGTTTTATTTTAAAATTTCACCATATTTTAAGAAAATAAAATGATTTCAAATTAGAAATTATATTTTCCTTAAGAATGTTTTCAAGTGATATCTAAAGATTATTTTTCATCCAAGATAGCATTATTTAATGTTACTTCTATTGTAATGGGCATATGATTAAATGTTGCCATTATTATTATTTATAATAATGGTTTATTTTTATGATGGATTAATATTTATGAAATCAATTTTTCTATGGTTTTTTTATGGTTGAATGATGTTTATGAAACCGATTTCATTCCATGGTTTATGATATGATGAATGATTTATGATATTGTGGCACACATAAGTATGGTTTTAATTATGTGATTGGTGGGACTTATATATCCCCCAATGATTTGGGTAAATATTTATATCTTATGAGATAATTATGGAATCAAGTCGATGGTCTTGATCCACTATGGAATATGGGGAGACCTGATACACTATGTGAAGATGGGGATACCCGATTCTATAAAAGAAAAAGACTTTGATTGGGGATGGTGGTGAGTCCCACCCAGTAGGTATAATCCCGATTAAGTTCCCTGTTAAGTTTTCTTAATGTGGATTGACGTATAGGGAATGATATTACATATTTATCTGTTTCCATAAATTCTATATCATTTTATTATGTTATGATTTCAGGGATTATAGTCTTGATTACCTTATGATTTATGTATTATTAACTACTAATGCTTATTCCATGACCCATGTATATGATATTTCAAATTAAGGGTATGATATTATATTTTTGTGATCATGTTCTCATACCCTCATGTTCATGATATTATTACATATGTACCTTGTTTACCATTAATGATCATCTGATCTCACCATTTTTCATGTTTCATTTCCCCAGGTTACGAAGAGACGTATTATGTATGATGCGTCTAAGATGGTTTCTAGTCATGAAGAATCTAGTGAAAGATTATGTAACTCATTTATGTATGAGTAATTTTGTTTCCATGTTTCCAAAGCACTAAACTAACACGGTCTTTGAGTGTTTGTTTGTGTAATGTATTAAGTATTTATAAAAAATTATGAAATTTTAATTTATGAAAAGTTGGGGTCTTTTTAGTTGGTGTTTGATAAAAAATTTAGTTAACATTTGTAAACTAGGATGAGAAAAAATTGGTGAGATCCATAGTGATATTTATAAGGATATTTCTAGGGATGTCTCTAAGGATAATACTGAGGTGTCATAGATTGAATAAAGTGTCATAATTTAGACATAATATAAGTGGTTTTCGTGATTATGTGTTTCCTCACTATGAAATATATTTCTTAATTTATTTTTTTTTGGTTCTATTCAAGGGTTGGAACTCGAAGGAACTATGTTAATGGAAATTGTGATGGATAATGTAATGACTATACTCCTAATAAACTGAATGCTTCAGGATATGGAGTGAAAAATATTATTGTTATGCTCACCCAAATTTCTTAAGATATGAACTATGATGGATTTCCAAATAAGAAAAGGTGCTAACAATATTATGTTGAGTCCTTCATGGGGAAACACCCACCATTTTTCAATATATTTTCTAATATACTTGTTTATGAACAATGAATTAGTACCACTGAAAATATATTTTCTACTATATAGTGTTCAGAACATGAGAAAGTCATTCTGGCTATTTATCAGTTAGAAAATGAAGCAGATCAGTGGTGGAATCTAATCAGGAATATGTGGAAGCATGTTGAAATTAAATCCACAGATTTAGATGAGTTCAAAAACTTATTATTCAATAATTACATTCCTTATGTTCTTTTTATGAAGATGAAAAATTATTTCCTTGAGTTGAAGAAAAAGGATGATGAATCCTTTGGTACCTATGAGGCTAATTTGACAAAACTTTTGAGGTGTGCTTCTTGAATTATCATCCAACTATAAAGTAAGGTTGATCGATTCTTTAGTGAGTTAAAGCCAAGTCTCAGAAGTGAATTTGACATAAGATACTTTAGTAGCTATGAAGAGATTGTGCATTGTGCAATCAAGGTTGAAATAGAGGATAGAGTTATATATAGACATCATGGTTTTAACAAGAAAAAGAATATGGAGTTTAAATGAAAGTCTAGAAACCAAAAAGGAAAGAAGATGAGCCTTCTCATATTATTTATGTTTAGAAAGAATTATGGAGGAAATTGTCTTATGTGGTATAAGAAATTACTTAAGTATAGAAGGGAAGGCCATTAAGAAATTGATTGTCATACTGATGGGAAGAAGAGGTCCAATGATGTGATTGAAGAGAAATTCACACATAATGAACCTCCCACACATTAGGGTTTCATGTGTAAGGGGAATGGGAATTATGCTAACGAGTTACCAAACTCGAGGGTTGGTGATGATGATTAGCTTCAAAAACCTCTTAAGATGAGGGGAAATGGAAATATTATGCGATCACTATTTCTGATGAGGGGCATGTAAATGAAATAGTGAAAGGTATATATACCATCCACTCAAGAACTGCTAATGACTTATTGGATTCTGGATCTACCCACTCTTCCATATCTAAAGAATTTTCTAAGGGTGTTAGGATTCCAAAAATATGATTAGATGTGTAATTAGCAGTGAAGACCCCTAATGGTATAATGATTTCATCTCAATTCTGTGATTCATTTCTAGTTTAATTTTTCATGAATGTGTTTCTTGAAAATATTTTCATTCTTCCTCTGGTTGAATTTTATGTCATATTAGGCATGGATTGACTTTCTTTGTATAAATCCCATATTAATTATCAAGGAAGGGATGTTACGTTTGATGTTTCAAAAAAATCTATGATTTTCTATCAATTTTATGATAAGTATTAACTTCTTAATGAAGATTATATCCAGTGTATGTGTATTAATTCCCAATTAGAAGAGATATTTATCTCAAATGGTTAGGGAGAAAATTGGTAATGATGATATGCCTATTTTTTATGAATTTGTGGATTCATTTCCAGAAGTGTTTCTTATTATTCTACCAAAACATGAAGTTTAATTCTTGATAGAACTCATACCTGATTCTACAAATATTTCAAAGACTCTCTATAGAGTGGACCTAATTGAGTTGTAGTAATTGAAGAATAAACTCCAAGAAATCCTTAAAAAGGGATTCATTTGACCAAGTGTTTCTCCTTGTGGTACACCAGTTATTTTTATAAAAAATAAAGATAAATCAATTATATTCTTCATTAATTATTTGTATTTTAACAAGATCACACTCAATAACAAGTATCCTATTCCTCATATTGATTATTTGTTTGATCAACTGCATGAATCTCAATACTTTCCCAAGATTGATCTTTGTTCTTGATATCATCAATTGATGGGAAAGAATAAGGATATAGAAAAGATGAAATTTTGTATAAAGTATGGGAACAATGAATATATAATTATGCCTTTAGGTATTAATAATTCACAGGCTATATTTAGGAAATTTATGAATAGAGTCTTTAGAGATTACCCTGATCAATTTGGGGTAGTCTTTATAAATGATATTCTTATCTATTCCAATAGAAAGAAAGATCATGTAGACCAATTGATAAGTTCACTAAAGGCCCAAGAAAAGGATACACTATATGAAAAATTTACAAAAGTATGAATTTTAAATGCAAAAGGTTTTATTTTTGGGTCATATAATCTCAAGAGATGACATAGCGGAAGATCCATCAAAGACGGAGGCTATTGAATGTTGGACTATAACAACCATGATGACTAGGATCCATATTTTTTTTGGTTTAGCTCGATATTATTGATATTTTGTGGTGACGTTCCCATTACTATATAATCCTATGACCAAGTTAACTCGAAAGGGTTCTAAGTTCCTCTAGATAGATGAATATGAGGAAAATTTCAAGGAACTAAAGAGAAGATTGTGCAGAGAAACTATGATAACATTACCCTGTAATAGAGAATGGTATTTAATCTTTATTGATTCATCTAAGAAGGGATTTGTATGTTTATTTATGAAGAATAACATGGTTATCACATATGAATTGTGGAAGTTGAAGATTCATGAGAAAAATTATCCAACACGTGATTTGGAGTTAGTCGCGGTAAAATTTTCAGTAAATATATGGAGGCACTATATCTATGAATAAAAGTGTGATATATATACCGACAATAAAATTATAAAATATATATTCATATATAATGTGTTTTAAATTCACCAGAGGATATGATTAGAGCTAATAAATGATTATAACTGCTCATTACATTATCACCCAGGGAAAGAAAACAAGTTGGCTGATTTTTTGAGTCGATAGGATCATGATATCTTATCTATGATGAGGATCAGAAAAGATCTTATATTTTTGGATTTGAAAAGGATGGATCTGGAAATATTAAAGTAAGGGGGAAAATTTTATCTTTCTCATTTGAATGTCCAACCATCTATCCACATGAAGATTAAACTGGAATATAAGGAAGATGTAGAGCTGTAAAAGAAGGTTAAAAAATTTCCCAATTTTAACCTTGATTATGATGGAATGATAAGGTCGAAGAATCATGTATGCATTCCATACTTATTGGATTTAAAGAAGTATTTATTAGAGTAAGCTCACAGTTCTTCACTATCTATTCATCCTGGAAGTGCAAAGATGTATAGAGATATGAAGGAATGCTTCTGGTTGGATGGCATAAAGAGAGATATCATAGAGTTTGTATCTCAGTGCTTGGTATGCCAAGAAGTTACGATTGAAAGAAAAAAATGTAAAGGTATGTTAAATCTATTACACATACCATAATTGAAATGGGGTAACATCACTATGGATTTTTTCGTTGGACTCCCCAAAACCTCTAAAAGTTTTAATACTATATGGGTGGTAGTCGATCACCTTACTAAGTCATCACACTTTATTTCTATCAGAGAAGACTTATATATGGATAAAATTTATAGGATATATATTAAGGATGTCATATGGTTTCATTGAGTACGACATTCTATTGTTTCTAATCAGGACCTAAGGTTTACCTCAAAATTCCTGAGAAGTCTTAAGCAATCACTTTATAATGAATTGAGTTTTATCACTACTTATCATCCTCAGATATATGTTTAGTATGAAAGAACAATTAAAACCCTAAAAGATATATTGAGATATTGTTCTTTGGATTTAAATGGTGGTTAGAATCAACACTTTCCTCTCATTGATTTTTCACACAACAATATATTTCACTAAAGCATTCAAATGGCTGCTTATTAATCCCTATATGGTAAGAAATATTGTTCTCCAAAGTGATAAGGTGAATCAGGTGAAAGAAATTAATTTCAACCTAATATTTATGAAGATATATATGAAAAGGTTAGAACTATTAAACAACATATCGAGGTAGAAAAAAGTTGATAGAAAATTTGAGCTGATAACCGATGGCATGAACTAGAATTTGAAGTTGGGGATAATGTGTTTCTATAAATTTTTCAATGGAATAAGGTTATGAGGTTAGTGAATAAAGGAAAACTAAGCCCTGGGTATATTGGTACATTTGAGATTATTAATTATATCAGGATGGTAGAGTATCACTTGTAACTTACTCCAAATCTATCTCAAGTCCATGATGTGTTCCATGTACCTCTCTTGAGAAAGTAAATACCCGACCCTTCATATGTACTGAAATCAGAGGTCATGCCATTAGAGAAGGAGATTTCTTATGTGGAGAAACTAGTTTAAATTATGGATCATATAGAGAATTTTCTATGAAAAAATACCACTCACTTGGTCAATGTTTTGTGGAGAAACCACCTATTTGAGGAAGCTACGTGGGAACTTGAGGATTTTATGAGGTAGAAGTATCCTTAATTTTTTTTGTATCGGAATAATGAATTTCAAGGGGGAGTTTCATTTTAAAGGGGTTAGAATGTAATATTCCATATTTTTATGAACATTTTTTTTCCGAATAAATTAAATTCCTTCGATGTCTTGTGTTATATTCTACACCAAGTTAAGCTTTCACTACACGCAACACCGACTTAACATCCTTTACACTCATCACTGAGTTTTAATGAAAAATAATTTTATTATTATACTTATTTAAAAAAATAAAATTATAACATATCCATTAGAATTGAAGGTATGAATAAGATTATCTAAATTAGGAATTTATGGTTCACACATAGTTATGTTACCAATTAATTGTAAATGAATGTAAAAAATTTATTAAAATAAAAGGAAATATTTTTTCTGAAAAATTATATAAATGTACAGAAGTGTATTTTATACCAATTAACAAATAAATATTATTGAATTATATTAATTATATATATAAATATACATTATATTAAATATAATTTTTCCACATTCATCTTATGTGTTTTTTAGACATGATATAAGAACAAATCTAATTTTACGAATAAAAGAAGTATTTTTCTAAAAAGAAGGTTTTGCTGCTTTTTAACGGAACACTTTTTTTTCAAATCGTTTTTGAAACTTTTATAAATTATATTTTAAAAAATAAAATTATTCTTTAAAATAGGGATACCAAAATTTACTTTGTTTGAATTTTTGATAATTTTCTGATAAGTTTCATGTTTTGATGAATAGTAAAAAATATTGAATTTTAATTGAACATAGATTTTTTATTGAAATAATTTATTGTATTAAATTATATATTTGATTTGTTTTAAATTAAATTAGATAATATTTTTATAAGTTAATACAATGTAGTTCATTGGAATCAGTTTCACATTCAATTTGGATATAAAAAAATTCAATCTTTTAGACATTTTCACTTAAAAAACATATTTTTTAATTTCATCATTGAGATCAATTTTAAATTAATTTTACCCGTTTATTTTACTTTAATTGTGAAAAATGGATTCCATATTTGAAATAATAACATCCAAATTTATTAATCAGGTGCCTTTTATTTTTTGAACAATATGAATAGTAACTTTGATAATTTTTATTACCACAATTAAGGGTAAAATCGAGTAATTAAGGGTAACAATAATATTATAAAACTACCCTAATACTTACTAAAATATTATTGGATGAAGGTAATTCGACCCATATATCCTAAGGATTCAAAATAGAATAATTTTATAGACACCTACCCATGAAAATGATTTAGATATTATTAAAATCAAAGAGAGTGTAAAAATGTCACACTCTTACTATTAATAAGTACAATATTTTTAATATGGGTATAAGTAGAAGATATTCTTAACTATATATATTATTTTGAAATATAAAATTTTTATCTAAAGCATAGAAATTTCTTTTTAATTTTTAGTAATGAAATAATTATTATAAATAACTACAAAATGATGATGTAGTAATTATTCAATTAATGAAACAATCAATTAAATGATATTAAAAATATTAAAATAAAAATAATTTTAATTAATTGAGGTGGAACAAGAATTTTAAAGGTGAATACGAAATTTTACGGGTGTATTAAATGAATTGGTTTGAAGTTAGCTTGTTGTATTAATTTTTATTAAAGTCAAAGTAATGAATAGTGTTAAAATTGACACTAATGATATTTCATTAAAATAATATTTTTTTAAATTATTTAAAAATAATAAAAAAATATTTTCAAATTAAAAAATTTATAATATGGTCTAAAATTTTATAAATCAATCATTTATTATTTAATTAACATCACATAAGTTAAAATTACAACCTTCTAATATAGAAAACTTTTTTACCATTAATCAAAATGGTAAGGTGAAAAATAATACCAATACATATCTAAAATATATTCAATGATGAGATTAAAAACCTATACTATTTTATCTCAAATATATTTCCATTTAGTGGTATTTTTATTGAGATTTAATTTATTATAAAATAATATTTTTGGAGATTCGAATAGTTACCCTCTCTTTCATTATAAAAGGACACCTCCTCCCTCATCTCATTTCACCATTTTGAGCCCTCTAACTCAACCAAAATCTATCAAGTTATCTTTTACACTTCCCTTTTCACATTTTATAGGTTCTTGTCATCCCAAAGGACCAACTCTAGAGCCCTTTAGGTGAGATCTAAAGTAGCCTTTTCGAAGAAGAGGTAATCGCTCTAACCGATCACTCTCTTTTTATACTCTTCTATACCTAGTCTAAATATATGATTTATAATAAAATAATAAATTCATTATACTAAATATGATTAAATGTTATTATTTTTATGAAAACACCAATATACATCCCCTTTCCCACCGAACAAGAAGTGAAAGTATCGCTCGTGTGTACATACGGTTTACGGTCTCCACATAGTGATACAATTCATTTTCCATCATCATATTTTATAAGTTGAAATTATTATGGGAATAATTTTATATATGATATTTATTAAATAATTTTACATTTTTAATTAGAATATCATACCCAACGTTTTACCATTTAATCTTTGGGGGAAATGATAGTGTCTCTTGTGCCTATGTATGACTTACCATCTCTACGATGAGATGTGATTCATTTTTAATATATATTTCACATGGATGATAATAAGGATGAATTTTATGAATATATATGATATATAACATTATAATTATTCTCTAATGATAATATATCATATAATTTTCTTTCTTTTAATTTGAAAAAAATGAAAATAGCGTTCATGTGTATGTATGGCCAACCGTCTCCATGAATGGTGTATTTTTATTTTCTACCATTAATTTTTTTGAATCACTATAAATAAATATATGAAACATATATATGATATTTTTTTTCACATTTATAATTATATATATGATTAAATATTGATATATGTAAGAGGACCAATGATTACAAGTCAAAACTCATGAGAAAAACAAAGCGGATATTACCCGAAGCATAACATTAACATAGAATTTTTTATAAAAAGGTAATATAAATTCATAATAAAATAATATAGGGTATTATATATAATAATATGGTTATATAATATCTGTATAATAAACTAATATTTATTATATAGGATGTTTGTATGAGTATTACGATATTCAAGACATAAGGTGAGAGATTTTTGTCTCACATTTATTTCTGTGTGACACATACCTTATACACTACTTGTTTCTTCTACGTGGTTTATATACTATCTATGAAAGACTTTTATAAGTATTATCCATAATATTATGGCATTTTCATATCCATATAATTTTCATTCTTTCATGGGTAATATGATTCTACTGATTAAAAAGTGTTGAGTATTTATTTCACAATCTCATTAATATTTGGGAATGTTTTGTTTTAAGTATTCATTGGGGAATATTTATCATTTATGTCAATTTTTTATAAAGATATGTTAAAAGATGTTTTTAATAATATACTATTATGTTTTAAATTCATTTTTACCCATATTGAATTTTACTACATGGTTTGAAAGGAATCTATTTTTTTCCAAATGAGGTACTTTGTGACTTTTTTTAGAAAAAGTACAAAAGGAATGTTTTTTAACTTATACGACATTAATTAATTTTTTCGCCATCCTAAATAATTAATAATTTAATGATTCTCTTATAATCTTACAAGATTTTTTTCAAATAAAATGTTTTATTTTAAAATTGAACAATATTTTAAGAAAATAAAACATTTTGAAATTCAAAAGAATTGTTTTCAAGTGATCTCTCAAAATTATTTTCTATATAAGATAACATTATTTAATGTTACTTATGTTTTAGTAGAGATATTACTCAATGTTACCATTATTATTTTTTATAATAATGGTTTATATTTATGATGGAATGATATTTATTAAACTCATTTCTTTTCCATGGGTGATGTTATGATTGAATGATGTTTATGAAAACCATTTCATTCCATGGGTTATGGTATGATAAATTATTTATGTTCTTGTGGAAAAAATATGCATGGTTTTAATTATATGTGGGGTGAGACCTATATCTCCCAATAATACATTGAGTAAATATTTATATCTCATGAGATAATGATGTGGATCAAGTCAAGAAGATTGACCCACTATGGAAGATGTGTAGACCTAATCCACTATGTAAATATGGAGAAACACAATCTCGTATAAGGAAAGGTCTGTGAATGGGGATTATGGTGTGTCCCACAAAGTTGGTGTAGTCCCCATGAAGTGTAAAGTTATGATTTGTAAATACTCCTTGACTTATATGGAATGATATTACATGTTTATTTGTCTACAACAAATTCTATGTCATATTATTATGTTATTATTTCAGAGATTATGCTCCTAAATCCCTTAAAATTCATGTATTATGTACTTCTAATAATTATTCCAATATTCATGTATATAATCATTGATATGTAGGGTATGAACTTCCATTTCTTTGATCATGTTCTCATACAATTATGTTCATGATATGCTTAGATAGGTCCCTTGTTTAACCTTATTTAGCATTTGAGCTCACCACTTTTCATGTTTCCTTTCCCAGGTTATAAAGATATGTATTATGTATGATGTTTCTAAGAAGGGTTCTAGTCATGAATAATCAATCGGGAGATAATGTATCTCACCTATGTACTAGTTTTTTTGTTTCTATGTTTCCAAAGGCACTAAACTAATACGGTCTTTGGGTATCTATTTGTGTAGTGTATTAAGTATTTATAAAAATGATTAAATGATAATGTATGAAAAGATAGGGTCACTATATATTTTAACTATATCTTAAAATCATAACTCTTAATTTATTTCCCTTAGGTGGTAAGAATATTTCCAATGAACATTACTTCACCATCATTTTCTACATTAAATACACATCTATCAATTTCCTTACAAGTGATTTTCACGATCTTCGTAGCTTTTGGAGTATACCAAGATATAATCAATAAATACCACCAAAAAATCATCGAGATATTGCTTGAAAACTCTATTCATTATATCCATGAATACAGAGGGTGCATTATCCAGCCCAAAAGGCATTACTGTAAACTCATAATGCCCATACCTGGTTCGAAATGATGTCTTCGGAATGTATTCCTTCTTCATACACAACTGATGGTATCGAGATCGAAGGTCAATCTTTGAAAAGTATTGAGCTCCATGCAGTTGGTCAAATAAATTATCAATGCGAGGTAGGGGATAGTTGTTCTTTATTGTTATAGCATTGATTTCCCTGTAGTTGATACATAACCTCATAGATCCATATTTCTTCTTAACAAAAAGGACAGGGTCTCTCCATGGAGAAACACTGGGGTGAATAAATCCCTTATTACTCAATTCCTCTAGTTGTTTCTTTAGTTCCACTAATTCCATAGTGTCCATTCTATAAGGGGTCTTCGATATGGGCCTTGATCTAGGAATTAAATCAATGGAAACCTCAATTTCTCGTTCTGGAGGATGTCCAGGTAAATCTTCTGAAAACACATCTATATATTAGTTCACAATAGGCACATCCTCTATTTGAACATTCCTTTCCTTACCCATAGTTATTTCATTATCTTCCTCCTTAATAATTGAATTTAGTTGAGCTAATGGGGGTGGATATAGGTAAGAATTTGGTGGTGATGATTCCGCTCTAAAGATAAGGTGTTCTTTATCATCATCATCAAAAATAGTAACCTCCTTCTTCTTAAAATAAATTTTTTCATCATGGTTCAAATGTTAATCCATACCGAGTATTATATCAAATTCAATCATAGGTATGACGATGAGATCCACAGATAAAGAATATTTATGTGCTCTAATGGGGACTAACTCACAAAACATTATTGCAATGATACTTCCCTTAGGAGTTTTAACTGACAACTCCCTTGTTAAATCAAATTGAAAATATCTAATTTTCTTAGAAAACTGGAAAGATATGAAACAATGCGATGATCCAAAATCAAATAATGAATTTCCTAAACTTGAGTAAACTATTAAATTACCTGCCACCACATCTTTCGGAGCTTCTACCTCAGCAGTAGTGAAAGAATAAGCTTGGCCTTGATCCCTTGGACTTTTCTGAGGTAAGTTCCCCTGATTCTTAGGACAATAATTTTAATAATGTCCCCTATCCCTACAATTGTAGCATTGGACATCGGTAGCTTCCTTCTACCCCTTGCAATCACGATATTGGTGGCCTTTTTCACCACACTTATAACAGACTCTCATTCCTTTTAAGAATGTACCAGGGTGTTTCTTCCCACATTTACTACAGGATGGATATTCAACTTTTCCCTTATTCCCCTTATTTCCATTCCCAAAGTGATCAGAAGATCTCTTCTTCTCCTGCTTTTCTTTAAAGTCATAAGACTTAGAGAATTCCTTTTCTATCATGATAGCACATGATACAGTATCTTCGTACAACAAGAATGTTTGTGAGACTAATACTTGACGGAGAAAAGGTTTTAACCCATAAAAGAAATGATCAATCTTACTTCTTGGGTTACATATATAATCTGCAGCATACCTCGCTAACCTTGTAATGTTAGCCTCATACATTGCGACATTATCATTCTCCTTTTTCCTCAGACTCAGAAATTTCCTTTCCATATCTACTCGATTGTCAGGAGGAAAGTATTTTTCTAAGAAAAGTTATTTGAACTCCCTCCATTCCATATTTTATAATTCATCATCTTCTTTTTTGTTTTGTATCAATGACCACCATTGATCAACAGCTCCAGTGAGGCGATAAACTACCATGATAACTTTTTACCTTTCACTACTCCCTAAAGCCTGAAATAATTTCTCTAGGGAATTTATCCATTGCTCAGCTACTAAGGGATTTGTACTACCATTTAAAGTTGGTGGTTTTTTCCTCATGAAGCAATCTAACATTGATCCTCCACGCTGTGGATCAGTGTGCTCCATACGGGTAAGGTTATTATTCATAACCTGAGTGAGTTGTCCCAGTATAGTGATTAGCTGATTAGCACCAATTGCATAACCAGCTCCACTATAATTATCTTGAGCAGGAGGGAAATCCCTACATGGAGTGCGTGCATTGATACAGTTTCCATTTCTTCCACTAGGCTCCATTTCTAAAAAATGAAATAAACTAGATCAGTTTATCAATCAAAATACATAATTCCATACTTGTAAAACACTTAACATAAATTTAACTATTTATGGATATAATCAATAATCATAAAAAATGTTTTCTTTGAGGAAGTATATACTCATAAACCCTTAATAATGGTTTGTAAAGAAAATTAGAATTATCCTAAGCATATCCCCCAGAAGTGTCGTAACCAAGAGTGCAGCAAGACCCGTTTTCGTGCACCAGTTCCTGATCGAGTCGAGCTCAAAGCGGTGTTTTCATGTTTTACCCCTAGGTACATATGTTCCAGAGCTGCCTCTACCTGCTCGTATCCAGACAGGGATGTATTACTCGGAAAACTAACAAAATCTCTACAATAACAAAATTCTAGGAAGTTCTTCTATACTAATCCTCAAAGTCTATCTTAGGGATATGTGATCTAATCATATTTTATCTAAATATATCTTCCAAGGTTTGTACTAAACTTCCTCTAATACCAACTGTAACGCCTTGACCCCAGTTACCCAAAGTCGGTGCATTATTAAATAACATTGGCATCATCACAAAAGATCAAGTATCGAAAGACCGATTAGTTTAGTAGCCTTGGAATCACTAGATACATTCATAAAGTTTACATTACATCAAAAAATGAAAACTGAAAAAACATAGTCTCCATAGTCCACACTCATATCCCCTTCATACTATCCCTGTAGGTCATTCATAATATACTTCTTCACATCCTAGGAAAAATAAAACATAGAAAGGGGTGAGCTCAGATGCCCAGTAAGGATAACAATATAGAAGAAACTTTCATAAATAAGAATAAACATTTAAGGTATTGTATAACTAAAACAAAAGCCTTTTAAACTTGAACTTCAGCATAATATAGAAGAAATAAAATGAAATAATTACATTTAATTATTCAGATGGATATTATACTAGTAGAATAATCACATGCAATATCAATAACCACTTTCATAATGAAGGAATTCATTGGACTTAATAAGTGATGGGTGGAGCCTGCTATAGCTCCTCGATGCATCGGTAGGTCTCATGAGACAAAGTAGTGTCTTGGAACAAGGCCTTGAGAAAATCTTATTTGTAGTCTTGGAACAAGGCCTTGACTATGTGGTTATGATAGTCTGGCATTATGCATGCCTTCATTATGAAAGTGGTTATTGATATTTCATGTGATTATTCGACTAGTAGAATATCCATGTGAATAAGTAAATGGCATTATTTCATTTTATTTTTGACATATTATGCTGATGTTCAAGTTTAAAAGTATTTGTTTCAGTTATACATTGTCTTAAATTTTTATGCTTATTTATGAATGTTTTCGCTATATTGTTATCCTTATTGGGCATCTGAGCTCACCCCTTTCTATATTTTATTTTTCCTAGGATGTGAAGAAGTATTTTATGAATGACCTGCAGGGATAGTATGAGGGGATATGATTGTGGACTATGGAGACTATGTTGTTGTAATTTTTATTTTACGAGGTAATGTAAACTTTATGAATGTATCTAGTGATTCCAAGGCTACTAAACTAATCGGTCTTTCGAGACTTGATCTTTTGTGATCGTGCCAATGTTATGTAATAATGCACCGACTCTGGGTAACTGGGGTCAGGGAATTACAAAATGTCCTACCAAAACAACTTCCAAAATTCCATAATATCATCCTATATTCCTTATCTTGGGCACAAATACAACCTAGGAAGGATTTTCGTGCAACCATAAGGAGGAAACCTGAAGAAGAGGCAACATTCTTCGATGATCATTTTTATTTTATTTCTTCCTACCACTCTTTAAATTATTATTAAGTAACGATGATATAATAAAATAAGTATATTTAATATACTTATATGTTTTTATGTTATGTAAATAACCTAAAACAAACTATACTTCCATAAAATATGTTACTAAATCGTCATTTGTGTGTACGACCGACTACCACCTTGTAAACCGATTTCATTCATTTTTTCCATTTCCACCTCTTACAGTTTGGTATGATGATGGATATAAAGTGTATATATATATGATATTTGTAACATAATTATACCTATATATTAATTAATTAATATATACCTTTTTTACTTTCCATTCTGTAGGGGATATAATAACGTCGCTCGTGTGTTCGACAGACTACCACCTCGCGAAGTGATGCGATTTATTTTTCACTAACTCTTTAAATGGAAGATAATAAGTATGTATACATGTGATATAAATGAAATAATTATGATATTAATGAGGTATTTATTATTAATAAAATTTAATATATCATTTTTTTCTTACCTTTTCACTCGCTAAAAGATGATAATGTCATTCGTGTATGTGTGGACTACTTCCTTCACGAATAGATATGAATCTATTTTCATCACCACACCACATGGATGACATGTATTGGTATATTTAAATAATTAATATGTTATTTATGATATTATGATAATTATGGAAATATAATATATTACTTATCTCTTTTTCATAAATATCATAAAAAAAATGAAAACATTACTCATGCTTACGTACGACCTACCCTCTCCATGAACATAACATACTTCATATCTCAAAACCATATTTCATGATTGGTATTAAAATTATAATTGATGTATAAATATTATAATTAATTCATTATTATTATTTTATAGATGATGTATCCCTGATCAATTTAATAGGATCCAAAATAAAATATAAAAAAATATATTATAAACATAGCAGTTATTACCTGAAACGTGATTTTAATAAGAAATTGTTAATAAATAGGTTATAAAAGGCTATAATAAAATAATTTATGGTATTATATATAATAGATTTATAAAAAAATTATACTTATTATACAGGTGGTTTGAATTTTTATAATTGAATTTAAGACTTAAGGTAATAGATTTATGTCTCACTTTAATTTTCTGTGAGATAAATGCCATATTCACCAAGAGTTTCCTTTATGTGGTGTATATAACAACCATGAAATTATTTTACTATTATTATAATTAATATTATGGGTATTTAAATATCCATTTTAGGATCTATTTTTAATGGGGTATATATTTTAAAAGTTACCAAATCATTAAGGGATTTTGTCTCAATTTTCCTTCTTTGAGACATATGATTATATAATGCACCTATCTTCTTTTAAAAGGTGTATATACAACCCATTTTATATGTATCATAAAAAATTTATTTATACTCATGATATTTTAAGTTCATTTAATGATATTATTTTCTGGGGATTAAGATTCATTTTTACCAAAGTGGTAAGAATTTTATGTCACAATCACATCATTTATCAAGGTTATTTACGATTAAGTCTCAAATATTGAAAATATTATGATATAAATCTTAAATATTAGGCTGAATTTTCTTATCCTATGTTTATTCATGATATTTTCATTTAAAGATACAATTTTTCAACTATTTGGTAATTAAAATAATTGAGAAAATGTTTTAAAGAAATCATCCGCTTTATTTATCTCTTTGGTCAAAGATATATTTTCTTCAAAAATCATGTTTCTTATAAATGTTTTAAAAAATTATTTTAACATTTCCAAAATGATTTGTTAAATAAATTTTTATACATTTTTACATTTTATTTTTTTTAAAGTAATATTCATGTTGTTTTCAAAATAATTCATATTTAATTTTACCAAAAATGTTAAAATAATCTCTATTTTAACATGAAAGGCATGAAAAATATTTCCCACTATCATGACCACTCAATGATTTCAAGATTAACTTACATGTTTTCTACTTTATTTTCAAGTAAAATATTTTCCTTAATATTTGAGAATTTTTTTGTATTTGATATAAATTATTTCAAAGTGCAAAGGATTCTAAAAATGATCTAAAAAGTGTTTTTCAAAGTGTAAAGGCTATTTTCCAAACACAAATTAAATTATTAGTTTGAACAATTAGTTTCAATGGAAAGGATATAAAAAAGGTTTTATGTTTTAAAAAGTTATTTTCAAAGAAAAAATATCTTCCTTAAGAAACATCCCAAGAAATATTTCAAAATAATTCTCCATCTAAGATGTCATAATTTGATGTTACTTATGTTTTATTATGGATATGATCCAAGGATACCCTTATTATTCATTATTTAAATGTTTTTTGATTACGATGAAAAGATGTTAATGAAACCCATTTCCCTTCCATTGGTTATACCATGATAAAATGCCTATAAAACCCACTTATTTTCACAGGTTATGATATGATAAAATGATAAAATGAAGATGAAAACTATATATTTTCTATAGGTTATGATATGATTAATTTTTTATAAAACCCATTTCATTTCATGGGTTATGATATGCTGATTGTTTATGATCTTGTAGAACATATATGTATAATTGTCATTTTGTGACAGGTGGTACCTATATCTCTCTATAATGAATTAGGTAAAGATTTATATATCATGATATTTATAGGATTGAAACATGGAGTGTATAGAGACTATATTCTTTTACATATAATGTTGTATGATATTAAGCATATTGAACCATCAATTACAAAATAAGGATTGTAATGTATAGTGTATTTTGAAGACTATTTAAATAATTAGAAATAATGTGACAAAAATAAAATTATATTTTATTTAATCTCCATAATGATCACCTAACTTCCTTTTAACTCTTACATATGAATAGGATAACCTAGGTAATACATTGAAAAAGTGATGAGCTAAAAATCCTAGCAAGTGGATAAACATCAGAATAAAGCACAACACATTAGTTAGAAGGCATAACATAGTGATATAAAAATTCATGGTACATGAATAAACATATGGAAGAATAACATATAAAAATAGAATCATGTGATCATGGAAACATAGGAATGTGGAAGAAACATATTATATGACATAATCATGAGTCAAGGATAACTTCCAACACTATATCACATGGTGGAAAAAGTTCCATAATGGATTAGGTTTACTCTCTAATCTCATAGATGATGTTTCATGGGGATAAACATTACCAAATTCATTAGATAACTATCTAGGAACAACCATAAAAACATGTTCATGAATTTGGGTTCCACATTAATAATCAATCATAAGGTATAAAGATAAGTGTTACCCATGGAATGAAATGGGTATCATAATCATGTCATAAGGGATAACCAATGATAAAATCCAAATAGTGCGCACAAAATAATGGATTTAAATCATACATGTAAATTAATAAAGAAAAATAGGCATATATCATGATAAGTTATTTCCAACTAAAGTAAAAACATGTAAAAAAGTGTCTAAGAAACTTTATAATGGAGACACTTTAGTGTGGTTTAAGGAAAATATTAAAGAGTTTTCAATGATGAAAAATGAATAATTGTTTGTATAAAAACATAAATGAACTAGGATTTTTTTCATGATAAAATGAGTTATTTTATAAAAATATTGGTGGATTAAAATATTTTATGTAGAGTACTTAAAAATGGGTTAGGAATGGGGAAGTTCTCTTTAATTGAGCTTGCTTATCAGAAAGAAATTGAGAAGGGAAACCATTTAAAACAAGTACTTCCCCATCAAAGAATTATGAATGGATATTGATGCATAATTTTGGAACATATAAAAAAACATTAAATAGTTATATAAGAAAAAGTAAGAAATATATTTTTGTAAAGAGATATAAAGTGTAATCCAAAGGAAAAAATGGAGGTTTGGAGAGACCCCTTACCCTATGCATGAAAGTGTTCCGTAATTGCACTTAATATCATGTATAATCAAATTATATTCATTAATAATTTAATTAATATCTGATTAAATATAATTTTATTTATTAAAACTTTTTATGTTCATTTATAGCCATTTTTATGGGTTATAATTTTTGATTTCATTATTATGGGTGTGTCCGTTTCATGATTCTATGATAGGTTTCCTTGAGTTTAGTTATGGGAGTTCTTGAAAAATCGAAGAAAAACTACAGAAGTGAAATTATATGATATTTAGGTACCTAAATAATTTTAAATGGTACAATATATCATTTGTCTCTCTAGTAAGAGTATGATTCATTAGATAGACCATTAATGATAAAGGTTTAGTTTATTTTAGCGGTTTGTCGATCATCAAAAACTAGTTTTGTTTTATTATTTAATATTAGGTATATATATTATTTAAATAACATTAAAAAACTATATAATAAATTTTAAAATCTATTTTAACCATTTCAATTCTTTTATGACCAGCCTTGAAGGTGGTAATGGAAAATGAAAACTCATCGTCCATGATAGTGGTGAATCTACACCTCACAAATGATGTTTTCATTTTTATAATAAAATGATTAGAGAAGAGATTTTATGATAAATATTCCATTGACACAATAAAATTAAAGAATATATATATGTGGTACTTTATTTATCATGTAACTTTAGATAGTGGAGGAAAGAATGAGGTATAATAAAGAAATAATTTAAAAGAGAACTGTGGAGGATGTTACCTATTGTATAGATTCTCCTTGAGAATCTCCTTATGGAACTTGGGTTTAGTCATTTGTTGAGAACATAAGCTTATAAATGTGAATATGGCTCTAGGGAAGGTAATTGGGTAGAATTTAGTGATGCTTAAAGGATTTGGATGTGTGAGGATTAGGGGGTGTATTTATAGCGGAGGAGAGGGGTTTTTTTTTGATTATTTTATTCATTTGTTTATTATTTTGGGCACAAGAAAATAAATAGTATTGATTAATAGGAATAAATGAAGTAAATTGTTTAGTATAGTTTTAACTAATGGGGGATTACCTCAACCATACATCATCCACAACTCAATAATTTATGTATTTGTTAAATACTGTAAATGAAGAGGAGGATGCCGACTCAAGGGGTTTCAGGGTTACTCCGTAAACCTGGTGATGCTGATAACTCCTCAGATCAAATTCCGGTAGATGATGCGCCTGATCCTGCGGGTTCTGGGGAAAAGGATGAGTATGTTGGCCACACAGAATTGTTTTCACTTTCCAGGAAGGATAGAAATTTACCCTCTCATTCTGGTCCAGAGGATGACCGTAGAAAATTTGCAGATGTTGTAAGGAATTCATCTGGAGTATCATTTCCAGACCTTGAATCTCCTCCACCTAGATTTATGATTAATAAAGGAAGGGTTTCTCATGTCTCATCAAACTAGGAAGCGATTGAAGAATGAGTCAACCTGTGCTGGCACTCGATTATTGCCCGAGTTCTCACCCCAAAGGGGATGATATTTTGTAAATTTAACTAATTAAGGAAAAATATTACAGATTTATGGGGATTTAATGATTGGAGGATGACTGTAATGGGGAAGGCTTACTATAATGTTGTCTTTCCCAGTGATGAGAGCAAGAGAAGGGCATGGAGCAAAGGTACTTTATCTTTAAATCCTGGCTTCTTAAGCATCCAGGAATGGGATCATAATTTTGACCCCATGACTGTTCGATGCACACATACGCAATTGTGGATTAGGATTCATAAGATTAATTATCTCTACTGGCATACGTGCATTCTATGGGACATTGCCTTGGTTTTGGGTAATCCAATCCAAATGGATAGGCAAACAGAAAATCCCGGGTATGGTAATTATGCCCGTGTCCTGGTTGAAGTTGACCTATCTAGAACTTTGGTGGAAGAATTCGTTCTCACAACGAGTGATGATAGCAACAAATTGGAAATACTGTATGAAAGGAAGCCCAAATATTTCATGAACTTCCTAATCATTGGTCATTTGACCTCTAAGTGTAGGAGGGATATGAATTGCCCGATCTGTAAAGCAAAAGGGCATGATGATACCACCTCCAATAGAATAATGATAAAGGGAGAGACCTTGCCTTCCCAAGGGGATGGTGGTTCTGAATTACTTGATGGAAGGAGAAAGGGGGAGCCTCATGTCGATGCACAAGGTCCTCTGGCTGAACAGGTGGATTCTCAGGCATTAGCCAACAGAATTGTCACCTATGGAAATCTGGTTGCCTCACATGCTGCTATGCGGGCTGAATTGGAACGAGCTAAGATGTATTCCATTGGGAATAATGGTTGTGTACAAGGATTAGGCTCTGATCAAAGGACCTCATGTGATGTTTGTGCTTGGGGGCATGAGATGTCACCTGAGAAACCTGCTGATAAGATGCAGAAGGTCAATGTACAATCCCATTTGGCATTGTCTAAGCATATGACTGATCAACTCCCCCACACTAATGCATATGAGAGTGGGGAGATCAGTGGGGCATAAGATGATAACTGCATGACCCCTAGATATGAGGATATTGTCACAGGAGGCACCCCGAGGCCTAAATAGTGTGAAATTGCTGTTAATAGCAGTGGTTGGTGTTGTCCAGAAACTGCCCATTTTGCTGTTTCTGAACCAGGAGGCACCCCGTGGCCTGAACAGGTTGAAATTATTGTTAATAGCAGTGGTGGGTGTGATCCAGGCACTGCCCATGTTGCTTCTTCTAACCCAGATGAATCTTTTGTACAGGTTCCTCCTTCCAAATTGGCTAGGAATAAAAAGGAGATATGCACTGACCCTTCTCATCTGAAAGGAAAGAACATGTTTACTCCCTTTAGTGGGAGGTTCTGGTCTGATGAAGTGGAGGAGGCTGCTGTTAAAGGGATGTCTAGTCCTGAGGTTTCTTCTGGGGAAGATGATCTTGCTCTGAAGGAGAAGGCTGATGTGAGTGATGCTTGTAAATACAAAGAGAGAAGTGAGGTTGATAAGACTTCAATATCTACCTATAAAGGAAAAAAGAAAGGTAAAGGTAAGATGGGTAAATAGAAAAGTACTTATGAGAAAACAAAGGTCCCCCAGATAAGGGGCAGGGTCCAGCTTCAATGAAGATATTATATTGGAATTGTCAAGGGCTAGGAACTTCCCGTATGGTCAGGGCCCTTCGACATTACATCCTGACCTATAAGCCGATGATTGTGGGTATTACCGAGCCAAATCTTCTATTTGGAAACTAGAAAGGCCTCAAATGGAGTTCTCTTGGATTTAATCTTATATCTAGAAATCAGCATAGCTCGTGCATTGTTCACTTGTGGGTCCTGAGACATGATAGTATTCAGATTAATTCTTTCATTAGAAAACCCTAAAATATTATGATTAGTTGGAACAATGCTGGACAAAATACCTTTGTCTCATTTTTTTTGTGCCTCCAGCTCTTATTTAAGGAGGAGAGAGCTATGTGAGGACCTCAAAGCTACTGATCTAAGGATGGAATAGAGGTGGATGCTTGTTGGTGACTTTAACACTGTCTTGACTCCTGGGGAAAAAAGTGAGACTAACTTTAATGGGGAAGCTGCTCATGAATTTTCTAAGTGCATCGATTCTTGTAATTTGATTCAGATCCCTCTTGCTGGAGCTAACTTCACATGGTGCAGATACACATGGGAAGGGAAGCAGGCCAATAAACTTGATAGATGTCTTGTGCAAATTGATGACCATGATGTTGTTCAGGAGGTCTCTGGTTTCACTCTCCCCAAGTATCAGTCTGATCATAATCCTTTTATTGTGGATGTCAAATTTTAGAGTATGCAGACTGCCCCCAGACCCTTCCGGTTTAATAATGCTTGGCTTGTGATCCCAGGATGTAGGGAAATTGTCATGGAGGCATGGAGGCTTGAGCCCATTGGGAGCCCTCTTTATATAATTGCTGTCAAATTAAAGCATCTGGAAGGGTTGTTAAAGGAATGGATCATGAAGTCATTCTTCAAAATTGATTATGACATTAAATTTGCTGAGGAGGACCTTGGAAGAATTCAAATTGATCATGAACATCAGCCCATCTTATCCAGGGATGAAATCATGGCGTATAATAGGCTGGATGATCTTCTTATGGCGAAGGATAGACTGGTTAGGAATTAGTTGGATGTGAAATGGCTTAAGGATGGCGACAGAAATTCTAATCTCTTTAATAGACTACATAAAGAGAGGAGAGTGTGTGCTGGAATCAAGGTGATCATAATTGGTTACCACATTTACTCTGATGATAATGAGATTTCTTCAGCTGTTGTTGACTATTTTAAAGGAATATACTCTGATAATGGACAGCCCTACTCCTCTAACCTGGTGGAAAATATTAGCCCCTGTATTTATGATCATATGAATTTGTTTATCACATCCCCACCTTCCAAGGGGGAATCAGAACTACTCTCCTCTCTCTTAATCTTGAGAGTGCACTGGGCCGAAATGGCTTCACTAATAAATTCTTTATATTCTTCTGAGATATTGTGCAGGATGATATTGAGCATGCCATAAGATATTTCTTCTGTCATTCATATATGCCCCATGGTATGAATTCATGATTCATTGCCCTCATTCCAAAGAAGGAGAATTCCCTTGACATTAAAGACTTCAGACATGTTTCCCTCGAGAATACAATACCTAATCTCATCAGCAAGATCATCATGTGTAGGTTAGGTGGGAGTTTTGATTGTCTGATTATTGCAAATCAGTTTGGTTTTTTCGCTAGAAGGAATATACAAAAATGCCTTTTCATGGCTTCAGAGAGTGTTAATCTCATGAAACATAAGTCTACAGAGGGGAGATTTTCTCTTAAGATTGACATCTCTAAGGCTTTTGACACCCTTAAATGAAGTTTTCACATTGAGATCCTTTGCAGGCATGGGTTTTCAGATAGCTTTTTGAATCTAATTATTACTATTCATGGATCCTCACGGATGTTAATTCTTGTTAATGGTGTGTCGAGGGGGTTCATTCCTTGCTCAAGGGGTGTATGACAAGGTGACCCCCTATCGGGTATTTTGTTTTCAATTTTGGAGGATTACCTAAGTCGATGCTTCACTGAACTTGTTCATATGGGTATTTATAAGAGGATTAAAGCTAGTATTAATGATCATGCTCCATCCAATATCCTCTATGCTGATGACATCTTATTGCTGGGGTAGGCTTCAAAGAGAACCATATCTTGCATTAAGTCTCTTTTTTCTCATTATGAGGTTGTGACTGGACATTCCATAAGCTGGGATAAGTCTTCAATTTTCTTTGGCAGTGGAATTTCTGTTAGAAAGAAGAACAGGATCATCAGATATCTTGGGGGTGAAGAGGGGATTCTTTCCCTTTCTATATCTTGGGGTGCCTCTTTTCTAGGAAAGGGTGAAACGAAAATATCTGGGAGGCATTTATGCTGGTATTACTCATCAGCTTTCCAGTTGGAACGGGAAATCTATGTTCAGGGCTGGAAGGTTTTGTCTCGTGAACACAATTATTACATCCAAATTTGTTTACTATTTCTCACTTTACAAATGGTCTTGAGGGCTTATTATTGAGCTTCAAAGACTGGTAAGAAACTTTATTTGGACAAGATCAATGTTTGAAAGGAATTTGGTCACGGTGAAGTGGAATGATTGCATGAAGCCTGTGGAAATGGGAGGATTAGGGGTCAAGGATCTTCAGACCTTTAATGATGGTCTAATTGGAATATTCACTTGGAGGATGATATCAAATGAGATTGATGATGAGTTTATGTCTATCAGGTTCACAAAAAGGATTCTGAATGGATATAAATACTATCTTCAATCCTCAGTATGGGCTTCCCTTAAGCAGGCCTATGCAATGATAATGCAGGATACTAAATGGATGGTCAGTAGAGATTCCACTCTTAGCTACTGGAACATCTTGTGGCTGGATCAACCCTTTCATTCTATGAATGTTCCATCTGATGTTGCTTCATTGTCCATCTCAGAATATCTATCACATCAGATTTTGTATGAGTTGAATATCTCTGACAATGTGTTGTCTCGAATTAATAATTATGCATTTATGGATTGGGACAGACTGATCTGGCTTCCTAGTAGGACTGGAATTTTTGACCCCAAGGAGTTCTATAGGTTTTCTTGTGGCGGTACTGACCATGCACCAACATGGCTCATGAAATTCAGGGCCCCATTCATCGCGCTAGCCCAGTTCTCCTTCTTTGGAGAATATGGAAGAACAGAATTCCCACATCTGAACACTTGAAGCAAGCTGGTTTTCAGATGGCCTTCAGGTGTGATTTATGCGGGTCTTGGGAGGACACCACGCAGCATGTGTTTATGGAGTGCGGGTAGGCCCGAAAACTCTGGAATTATCTAGGAATGCAGTTTGGGTTTGCGGTGAACTCTAGAATTCTTCTCATGGACCTGTTGTCCGGGCTACTGTATATGTGCTGCTGTGAGCAGTTGTGCGATATTCTCATTATTGCTATTGCGGTGATCATTGCGTCCTTGTGGGAATCGCGGAACATGGCCTTGTTTGATGGTGCACATGATGCTATTTGTAAGGGAATGATCTCCATCCACAGGGATGTGTACATTGTGTCAATGATCCAGGATGGTGTGATGGCTAAGACTATTTCTAACCTTCAAAATCTGAGGTTGGTTGGGGTTTCTGGCTGACCCCACAAACCTCGGATGATGAATTATATCATATGGATACCACCGATTACATTGTGCCTCAAAGTGAATGTTGATGGGGCTACGTCAGGTGCGCCGGGTCCATCGGGAAACAGAAGAATTTTCTACACTTTTCATGGGTTCTCCAAGGGATTATTTTATCATTACATTATCCTTGGCGCCGCTTTTTAAGCTGAGCTATGGGAAATGATTCATGCTATAAGGTATGCTGTCCAATTTAATTAGAGATGGATTTGGATTGAATCTGACTCTATGACTGCAGTACATGATTTGAATACTAGAACACATAATGTGCCTTGGCGTGTGCTTCTTCAGTGGGTTGAAAGGCTCCACTAATCTAGAAAAATACACATGGTTTTTTCTCATGTCTATCAGGAGGCCAATCAGGTTGCTGATACATTGGCAAAAAAGGCTCTACATGATCCTGATATGATGGGGTCTTTCACGACCCCTGATTATTGTGCTTCGATGGTGGATGCGGATAGATTTGGTGTGATGTAAACTCGCCTATGTAATAACACCTTGTAAACCTAACTCTTTCCTTTTTATATATTATTTTTGAGGACCGACCCACACCGGATCCCGATCTTCTTTCTAAATATTGTAAATTACTGTATTTCACTATTCAAAAAAATTCAATTTTTTTTAAAATCCCAAAAAATTACCCCAACCATTTATCGATGTGTATATTTAAAAAATGGACACAATTTTATGAAAATAATTTTCTAAATATGAAAATTTTAATTTTTAATTAAAATCGTCATTTTTTCAAAAAATTATAGATTTTAATATTATAATTAATTTTACAACACTTTGAAAAATTAATTAATCTCTCAAAAATTATCATATAATTATAATAAAACAAAATATTAATTTAGGAATCTATTTTATGAAAATATTTTTTAAATCATTATATTAATTATAAAATTATAAATAAACATTTACGTTTCACAAAAATACCAACACTTAATTTATTATTTTTATAATATTTTTTTACTTATTCCATAGTATTAATATATCATATTTTCATGTATAATATACCTAAATTTTATTTATACTTTCATAGGTGAGGTTAATATTATAATATCTTGATTACCATTCCTAAGGGTCACATTACTATTACAATGGTCATGTTACTATTCCAATGGTTAGATTTTTAACGGTCATAAAGGTTTACTACTTCCTATAAATACCTCTTATTACATTAATAAATAATTTCTATTTTCTTCCAAGGTTATATATAATTTCATATTTTAAATGAATATTTTATTATTAACATTATGTTTTATTTATACATTTTTTCACGAGTTCGGTTGTCACAACCCATCCCCCGGGACCTGTGCTGTGACTACCCCAAGCCCGCCTCCCAAGGCCAGGGTCTGGCGACTAGCACCGAGTAGGCATATCCCAAAAAAAAGGGAGTAATTTTCCTAATTACATGTACACACGCACATAATTCAAAACCATAGATGATGGAAGGTGAAAACATCAAGTAAAGAAAATGCATGCATACCACTAGAACCCAACAATAGAGTACGATAGAAAGTAAAGTAGTAAAGAACAATCAGGCCAAAGTACAAGCCCACTAAAAGAAATAAAACTACAAAGCCCGGCCCACAAGTAAGGGTACTGAAGATACTGTAGGAAGCTGTCAGAAACACCTCGGATCATCGGATCTCACAAGGCACCACCTGATCCTGGTCCTGCTCCATCTAAGACTCCACCAGAGCATCGATTGTCTGAACAAGACACAACACATGCAGGTAAAACCTGCATATGGGTGAGTAAAACAATACTCATTAGGGGACCCAAAAAACCACAAAGAAAAATACAACAAAGGAAACACCACCAAGAAGGCACCTTCATCTCAACACAGGTAAATGTCACAAAAACATATAATAAGAACATATAGGTATAATCATAAAGGATTCAAAGACACACCGTCTCTTCCACTTCCACCCATATGGTTCCATGCCTAGCATGCTCAATTCTGGGAGGTCCCACTCCTCGAGCTATCTGATAGTAACTAGGTAGAGCAAGTCTACCAAAAGTATCTGAGAGAAAATCTGGTCTCGATACATCATGAAGTTTCCCTAAGACATACAATATCACTAAGATAATAAGTCTTCATATCACATCCAATCATTTATCATAAGATTCCTCTCAAGGCACACTGGTCCCAAGAGGATTCCCCCCTTGATCTATCAAGTCATCAGAGACCTACACAAAGAGGTCCCGCTTATTTGGGACCTACCCAAAGAGAACACACTGAGAAATACCCAAAGTACACTACTTCAGTCCTAATGATGAACATCTTGTACTACTGAGGGACTCATCCCTGATGAGTCACTAAGGTATGCTCATCTATTGGGCCACTGAGAGCCACTCGGCTATTTCTGGTCTGCCAGGCCACTGAGGTCTGCTTGGTTATTGCTCATTTGTTGGGTCACTCATGTTTGCTCGGATACTGTTCATATACTGGGCCACTGAGGTCTCCTCAGCTTCTGCTCATTTTCTAGGCCACTGAGGTTCTCTTGACTAATTCTTGTTTGTCAGGCCACTGAGGTCCACTCGGCTACTTATCGTCTGCTGGGCCACACAAATCCGCACGACTACTCATCTTCTGGGCCACAGAGATCCTCAAACCTACTCATCTATCGGGTGACAGAAGTCCACATGGTTACTCGTATTCCATGAAACATAGGTTCTCACATCTACTCATCTGTTGGGCCACAAAGTACCACTCGGAACTTCCTTCTCTTCATAGATAGCAATAGGATTTTCACTCATAGCGTGCCTGATTCCAGGAGAATCTACTCCTCAAGCCATCATTAAAAAATCAACCTCCACAGAAACTCATTTTGAGTATCTCAAAATACTGTCTCGTTGTGAGGGTCCCAACACCAAAAATTACTTGTCGATCAGATGTACGATTTGAAAGTTATGACCGTTTTACTAAAAAGGTGGTCAGTGGGGTTTGGGTCTGGTCTGACCCAGTCAGAACGACTTGACCTAACCTAGATTGGGGTCTACTGACCTATCCTATATCTGACCCGATCTGCTGGGCCCATCCTGCTGGGAGACCAAGCCCACTGAGGTAGCCCGATCCACTGGGGCGGGCTGGTCTAGTTCTCCTGGGATGTGGCCTGTGCCGCGTCCCACCTGGGGCAGTTACCGCAGGTCGCCGCCACGGTCCAGCTGGACCGCAGTTTCTATTCACTTGGTCATCACGTCTGCACGCATCATCACCATGTCTGTGTGCGCCACCCCTTCTAGATGTTACTGATAACCCATTACACCACCTATATCTTCTACCACATGCACCCTTCTCACCATGAAGACATGCCACACACACTACCAAACTTTGAAATGGTGTCCCCATGTTGCCACAACCTGCTTACATGTTATCTGTTAGTTTCTGCTATGATCTTCTACCATGTTGCGATCATCATGTTGTTACATTGATGGATATCAGAGAAACAAAGAATGTGGGGGGGGGGGGGGGGTGAGTATTCTTACTTGAACAACCAAGGTGGAAAAAATGGGTCCTTGATCGTGTCAGCCTTGAATCATCCACGTAAGAATTTAAGGGAGTTTAAACGAATATTTAAATCAAATCACAGGTTCAACATGGATCCACTTTCCTGATGTTTTATCCCAGAATCAAAATCATTCTGTAAGAACAAATGACCCATGGATCAACCTGTTAGTGGGGTGATCCACATTTGTTGTTTATGAAGAAAGAACAGGGATAATCTAATTCACAAAGAATAAAACCCCTACCTGGAAAATAGGATTGGTCAGCGTCAGGGATTGATCATTATTGGAGATCTGTTAAGAGACATGACGACCCATCATCTCGTCGACCCTCAATCTGTGATCTGTTGTCATTGGTGATTCTTTATTCGCCGCCATTCTTCACTCGCCAACATAATTCCTCCAGATCCTCAGAGAAATATCCCAGGGTGTTCTTGGATACCTTAGTTATTTTTATCCATTAAATGAGGAAACGTGCTTTAGAATTTATGTGACGCTGAGTCACCACGTCTTTACACTTTTTCATTTAGTAAACAACATTTTTGTTACGCTTTAGTTACAATGTTGTTACCCTATTTCATTTAGGAATTGAAATATCTCACTCGGTGTTGAGTTGCAGTGAAACAATCTTTTTGAATAAAATAAACTTTCTTATGTTTATCTTATTTTTTTCTTTAAAATTTACCAAAATGAACTTTTACCCTCACCCCGCACCAGTCGAGGTTAGGCCCCACCGAAAGAAAATTACACCCTCAAAATCTCAACAACACTATCATATTTCCAATTCAAGTTACCATTTTATATATTGTCTGAAATAAAATAATCTTTATTTAATTATTTTATTTACGGTCACATCCCAAAAATTATATTCTGTAGTTGGTCCATGGCGGCCAATGTTAGGCTTCACCTAAGGAAAGGATGTCCTCACGAGCTAAATGGTGGTCTCATATTTTCAATATCAGTCACCGTTCTTGAGTGAGATGGATTTAAGAAATAAAATAATTTTATTTACGGTTATGCCATTTTTGTGTTTTCTCACTAGAGGCCCGGACCAACAAAACATAAATCACGCCTACTGTAAAACCGCCATCCTAAACATAATGGTTCCATAGAATTTTTGTTATGGTCACCCATTTAATATTTATTCCAATTTTCATGAAAACTGCTCATGCATGCTATTTAAAACATAACATTTTTCTATAGATCATTCTAGGAACATCGGGCCTCCAAATCGCATGTCGTCTCAACACCTGGTCTCAGAATAATCCCATATAATTTTTTTTTAAATCATGGAATTTTGGGACATTACATTACCCCCTCCTTTAGGTATTTATGTACATGTAAGAAAAAACAAGGGATAGACAAACATATTGGGGTACTAAGCATGGATATAAGCCTCCCACTCCCAAGTTCTCTCCTGATGATTCCCATGCTACCAAAAAATGAGCACCAAAGGAATCAACCACCCACAAAGGATCTTCTCTTTTCGA
This sequence comes from Viscum album, assembly GCA_963277665.1. Classification (NCBI taxonomy): domain Eukaryota; kingdom Viridiplantae; phylum Streptophyta; class Magnoliopsida; order Santalales; family Viscaceae; genus Viscum; species Viscum album. Next base: position 1,789,333,749 of record OY728159.1, read on the forward strand.
TCATGAATCTATATGAGAGACTCCACAAAATTCACCCCATCGTCAGCGTCCAGATCACTCCAATAAAAGATGTATGATGGGTTTGTACGTATCTCCTACACATAGAGGTATCTCAAGAAATCTACCAAACTCTTCTCCTAAGTAGTTAGGAAGTGTGTAGACTCAGTTAGTCAGTCAATGATCACCTAGATGGTATCATGTCTCCTAGACATACATGGTTAACCCATCACAAAGTCCATCAATATCTATTTCCACTTCCTTCCTAGTACCCCCATAAAGTGAAATAACAACCCATGAAACTAATTAATAAAAGAATTCGACTTTTTATCTCATCAGGTAAACTCAACTTCAACCTGTTCCATTATCCCCGATGTCTGCCTTGACACCCACACACATACCCCGATTCATCTCACCACTCTAGGAATCACTGCTACAACTGGACATCCTCTTAAAAGAACAACATTCTCCCAAACTCTTGAATTTCCATCAGGGGTATTCCCTATTGAAAATTGAGCATGTAAATACTCACAATCAGTTTCACCGACTTGTGCCTCCCTGACCCATTTTAGAGTGTACGAGTAATAACCAACGACTGTAGATAAGCTTCTTCATCTCCTTATATGAAGGATAACTATAAAAAGGAAAACTTCTCCATTTCCCCATTTAGAAACTACGAATTGGATCTTCAACTGAGAGTATCTGCTACCATGTTCCCCTTACCAAGTGTATAGAATAATTTGAGGTCACAGTCCCGAAGGAACTCCAATCATCGTCTCTATCTCAAGTTCAAATACTTCTGAGAGAATATATAATTGAGAATCTTTTCGTTAGAGTAGGTGGTAAACCATTCACCCATGGAGGTAATGTTTCCACCTTATCAATGCGAAGACTACCACTTCCAACTCAAGATCGGATCACTTGTGAAACCCTGTCTCATGTGATGAAAATCATACGAGAACATTTCCATCCACACGAAAGGCTACCCATTTCAACTGATCTATGCATTCAACGTCCGTTTGTTAGTGGGTACTCGTTCTCTACTACCACTTGGTTAAAGTTTCGGTAATCCACACATAACCTCAAACACTGGGTCTTACTAATCCCTTCCTCTACAAGTCCCCCACCTACACCCTCATCTTGAAAATCTCTAAGAAAGAAATCCTATATACTGATGCTGATATCAGTTCCATATTGGGGTGCATAATGATGAAAAAGTATATCTCTCTATAGGGGGTAATCCTAGAAACATAATTTGGAAGGACTTCCTAATAATATTCCTATACTGTTGGGAACTGTAAAATAAAAACATCCACTTCCACATGGGTAATAATGGCTGCATGTAGCTACCCCCTTCCCTAGTCCTCCATCTCCATGATCCCAGTGTGGACCACATTGGGGTGGTAGTTGAAACATGTAAAAATTTATACCACCTTCTACTGCCCTCCCTACTCCTCTGACAGTTCTTCTTTCCTACAGATTAATCTGTTCTTGTCACTGTCTATACCCTAGTGGAGTATCCACCATTTCACTATCAACATGACGAGTTGGAAAATCTCTAGTGAGATTTATCCTACCATATTTTGAAAAGCATTACCTTTTTCTTGGACTACTAGACTCACCCTATGATCCTTGAGCTGTAGATCCCCTATCTTGGGACCTATTATTGGAATGTATCATACATCCAAGTCTCTGAGACTGACATTGGATTCATGTTTTCCCACTATAGACATCCACTAGATGTATCTACTCAGCCAAAAGACTTTCAACCAAAAATGATCTATCTATCACCCTAGCATAAGTAGGAATGAACAGAGAAATAATGCTGGGTTAGATGTCGCAAAACACATATTTCTCAGAGGTCTGAGCCGTGAAGCACTAGTCGCATTGTATTCATCGAGTACATGGAGAGGTCAGTATGCCTTGATGAATACTTAGCTACTGACATGTCATCTGTAACAGCCCAAGATTTTATGAAAAATATTCTTTTTAATTTCACTAATTTCTTGTGTTGTACGCTACACCGAAAGGAGCTTGCACAACACACATACTTGACTTGACTTGCATTATACGCAATCACGACCTTCCTCGATAGTGTGTGTAGTACGCAATAACAAGTTTCACTAAACAACAATATGTTATTAAAATATTATTAAAACTAGCCGTTATGAATAGTAATAACCACTTTTTGAAATTTTTTAAATTTTATTTTTCAAAATGGAATTCATTTTTGGATTCATAATATCGAAATTAGCTTAGGGAGAAATTTTGGTGATTTTCGGATAACTTTCATATTTTGATGAATAGTGAAAATTACTAAATTTTAATTAAAAACAACTTTTTCAATCGAAATAATTAATAGTGACAAATTATTAATTTGAGTGGTTTTAAAGTATATTTAGAATATATTTTTACAATTTAATACAATATTGGTCATTGGATGTAATTTCACATTTAAACCAGACATAAACAAGTGTCAATCTTTTGATAGTTATTATCTCTTAAGAACATGCTATTTGTTTTGACGACAGAAATTAATTTTTAAATTAATTAATGAAACTGATATGTTTTGAATTTGGTAAAATAGAAATCATTTTTGAGTTCATAATATCAAATATATCTTAGGCATAATTTTTGGTATTTTCTGAAAACTTTCAATTTTTGATGAATAGTGAAACCACTAAGTGGTAGTTAAAAAAAACTGAATTTTTCATAAAACTTAATTTTACCGCTTCTGTGAGTGGAATTTCAAAAATCCGAGAGACACGGTTGATGTCAGTAAGTAAAATGTGGTTCAATGAGATGAAAATAATTTTTGGTGAATAGTAACTTTTTACTTTTATTTACCACAGTTAAAAGTAAATAGGGTAATTAAGGGTAAAAATAATATTATTATTATCCTAACACATGTCCTAATTCTATTGGATAAGTGTAATTCAACCAAAAACAAACTTTGGAATAAAATATGACCATTTAGGCCCACTTGGATTAGATTAGGACATTCATTATTAATTTATTTAAAGAAGGGTTAAAAGAGTTAAAATCAAAGTTTATTTACTAAAACATTTTTAATATGGGGTTATACATAAGATAAATTCGACTATAAATATTCATTAGAAAGATAAAAAGATTTCCTAAATACTGGTATTTTATTTGTAAATTTTAGACATTAAATAATTTAATTTATTTATGACACAACGATGATGCAGTAATTATCTTATTAATGAAATATTGACATAATTGATGTTATAAATACCCAAATAAATATAATTTGAGACTTTTTATGAATTAAACTAATTTTCTCGGTTAATATGATATGTTATTATTTATTTAATTAACTTTTTTTGAACTTATAATTCTGTTATGATTTTCACAAAAATAAATTACTAAATAGTGTCAAAATTTACATAAAATAGTTTTTAAAACAAATATTATATTATTAATTGTTATTTTATTTCTAAAAATCTAAGGATCGGCCAAATGACATAGATAAGGTTATATATATTAATAATAAACAATTTGGGCTTCGTTTGGCTTCTTATTGTAATTTTATTAACCATATAGTGTAAGAACACAAGAGGACACGGTAAAAGTAAAATTATTTAACTTAATGTTAAATCTAAATGATAAGGTTAAAATAGGAACCTAAACTTGTCTAAATTATATTTTATGAGAGGATTCGACCCATCCCCACCTTATCCTCTAAATAAATCAATTTGGAGCTATTTAAAACCGAATTTGACTTTATAATAAAATAATATTTTTAGTTATTCTAAAGGTGCCCCTCTCATCCCTTATAAAAGGGAACCTGCTCCCTCTCTTCCTCACACAACATTGAGCCTTCAAGCTCGGCCAAAACCTTCCAAATTATCTTCTAAACTTCCCCAGAAACATCCTATAGGTTCTGGTCTTCCTCAAAGACCAATTTTAGTTCCCTAAGAGGAGGTCTCGAAGAGGCGCTTCAAAGAAGAGGTAATTTCCTTTACCGATTCTTTCACCTTTATTTCTTCTTCCACTTCTTCTTGTTTGATTGTTTCATTATGAAGTATTAAAATAAGTATCACTAATATACTGATATGTTATTATAATAATGAAACAATACTATTTCACCATCTATCCATCCTACGGAAAACAAAATCACTGCGCGTGCGTACGTACGGAATACCGGCTCCACGCCGTGGTGAAATGTATTTTCCATCACCACCTTACTTGGATAGGTATAATGGTGTAAATAATAACTATATATTATTATTTTAAAGTGATATTTATTCTTAAATAGTATACATACACTCCAATACAGTCCCACGATCATGAGAATGATATCATCGCTCGTGCATACGTACGGACTACCGTCTCCACGACGCGAGGAGATTCATTCTCCATGTTAACCATTTAAGAGTGATTATAAAGTATATATAAGAAATAACAATGAAATATATGACATTATAAATCTACTGGATTTATGTATATATGTATGTCATCTACTTAATTCCATTCAACTCAATAAGGAAACGAAAACAGCGTTCATGCGTACGTACGACCTACCGTCTCCATGAACGGTGTATTTCTTTCCATTTACTAATTTATTATATATATGTATATTATGAATATATATTATATATAAATCATGTTTTATATTCTGGAATTAAGTAATTATGATCTAAGCAATCATATGAATAATTACAAGTCAAAACACGGACGACAAATGAAACAATTTTACCCAAAATGCTCTTTAACATAGAATTTACAAAAGAAAGGGTAATATAAAGTCATAAGTGAACCATATATGATTTCATAACAATGAGTATGATTCTGGAATAAGTAAATAACATTATTTAAATAATTATACAGGAGGTTCAGACACGTACAAATCATATCGGACCTAAGGTAAGGGAAATATCACAATCTCATTTTTTATCCGAGATTGTTTATTCGTAAGTATTTACTGGGGTGTATTTTATCATCCACATCCATGTTTCATCAATATGTAATATTATTTCCATCCAACAACAATATTTTAAATCCATTTTTACCCTTCGTTGAGTTTTTAGTAAAAGATATGAAAGGAATCTTTTGTCGTTTTTCATACGAGGTACTTTTTACTTTTTCGACAAAAGTACGAGAAGAATGTTTTATTTTAACTTATACGGCATGAATGGATTTTTAAAACATTATTTCCAAGAAGCTTCCTTTACAAGTTTTCAATTTTATTTTTAATCAACTTCTTTTAGTTTAAAATTTTATGACATGTTAAGAAAGGAAAAATGTTTTTGAAGAAGAAAGGATATTTTCCTCAAGAATGGAGTTCAAGTGTTTTATCAAAATTATTTTCCATCTATGATAATAAAGGGTTATGTTTTTATCCCTATTATTAAATTGATTTTATTATATTGTGATGGAATTATTTTTATGAATTCCTTTATCTTATATGAATTTTTTTATGATGTCACGATGTTTAAGATTCCCATTTTTATTACATGGGTTATGCAATGATGTATGATTTATGATTTTGTGGCACACATAACAATGGTTTCATTATGAGATGGGTGGGACCTATATCTCCCTCCAATGCATTGGGTAAAGATTTCATATCTCATGAGATAGACACGGCTGGAACGGTAGGTTATACCGGTTCAGTGAAACAGGACTGAAACGAGGGTGACTCGGTTCAGAAAGGGACTTTGTCCACTAAGATAGTCTTGGAAATGAGTCTTGACTAATAAGAAATGATTCTCTATGATTATGTGTGTATGCCACAAAGTTTAATGTTTTATGTTTTTATTATTGTGATTAAATTTCACTGCCATGAGTTATCCCAGGTTATGAAATTATGATCTCTTTTACAGGTTACGATTTCCAAAAGTTATGTGCTTATGTATATGATGTGATTGATATTTCTTTTGTTTACCCTTACTGAGCATTTGAGCTCACCCTTTTATTTTTTCTTTTCCCCAGGATATAAAGAAAGGTTTTAGGTATAAAAAAAAGGGAAGATCTTTATGGGAGATGTTGAAGATTTTTCACCAGGATTAGAAGACTATATTCCGAGTTTCCAAAGACACTAAACTATTACGATCCTTGTGTGTGTGTTTTTGTTATGTACTAAGTATTCCGCAAAAGTAATGTAATGCCTATGTACGTCAGGCTTCGGGTCTTTACAGTTGGTATTAGAGGAAAGGTTTAGTCAACCTTTGGAAACTAGGATGCAAAAACGTTAGTGAGATCCCTATAGATATTTCTAAGGTATGTCTAGGGATGTCCCTAAGGTTAAGTATACGTATAGGTTATAGTACTAGAATTACGCTAACGATCATATAATTAAACCTAAGATGTTAGATATTGAAGGTACTCCCCCTTTATTATGTTGTTTTCCCTAGCATGATTTTTGTCTCTCACACTATTCTTTTTGGGTTTTAGACGATGGCTGGAACCCGAAGGAACCGTGTTGATCAATGCAATGGACAATGCAATGACTGCCCTCCTAAACAAACAAATGTTATGGGAGATGGAGTGCAAAATCTTATTGCTATACTTACACAAGCTATGAATCATTCTGGACTTCCAAATGAGCAGAGAAGGGAACAATATTCTATTGATTACTTCATGAGGCAACGTCCACCTTCTTTCAGTGGGTCTTCTGATCCACTTGTTGCTGAACAATGGATCAGTACCACTGAAAAGATATTTTCAGTTCTTCAATGTTCTGAACATGATAAAGTCATCTTAACAGTGTATCGTTTGGAAGGTGATGCTGATCAATGGTGGAATCATATTAAGAATACGAGGGAAAGGGATGAAATTGAGTCCATGGAATGGGACGAGTTCAAGAACTTATTTTTCAGTAAGTACTTCCCTCATATTCTTCGAACAAAGATGGAGAATGAGTTTTTTGAACTAAAGAAAAAGGATGATGAATCTGTTGGTATATACGAAGAGAATTTTACAAGACTTGCAAGGTATGCATCTGGCATTATCATCCAACCTGAAAGTAAAGTTGATCGATTTTTCAGTGGCTTAAAACCAAGTCTTAGAAGGGCATTAGCTATAAGAGACTTCAGTAGCTATGAAGAAATTGTGCGTTGTGCTATCAAGGTAGAAATTGAAGTTGGTGTTACATATCCATCTCATGGTTTTGACAAGAAACGAAAGATGGAGTTCAAGGAGAAATCTCAGAATAATGGTGAAAAGAAGATGAATGTTTCCTTATGCTCAAAGTGTGGAAAGAAGCATGGTGGAGATTGTCTTAAAGGGACTAGAAAATGTTTTAAGTGTGGAAAAGAAGTTTATCGAGTAGCTGAGTGTCGAGGTAATGGAAAAAGGGTTTCTAATTATGCGAATAAAGCAAACACTGCAGAGAACGCATCACCAACACTTCAATGATTCAAGTGCAAGGAAATGGGGAACTATGCTAATAAATTCCATAATCCAAGGGTTAGTGATGATCGACATGAGAAACCACTTAAGGCAAAGGACAAAGGGAAGTCACATGAGATCACTATTGGCGATGTTGAATATAACAACGATGTGGTGGAATGATTAAGTGTTTATGTAATGGGATTCCGAAATAATGTTGTATCATGGAGTATTGGAATATTTATATATTGGTATAATGTGGTATTCAAAGTGATTGAGATATTTTTGGAAATAAGATGATATGCGCATAATGAAGGGAAACCGAGAAAATGAAATGTTTAACAGTATTCATGAGCTCATGATTGATATAAGGACTAAGTGATGTCATGGTTTGAGTATATAGAATTTTGAGGATTTTGGTATGTGGAAAGTGTTAACTTTTAACTGCATTAATGTTTTCACTAAGGTTCAATGGGTATTCATTGTTCAAGAGAATACATGATTAAGGTATTCACATGTTTGTAATTTGACCAACAAGATATATCTTATGATATATGGGGGATAAATGATGGCATTCACGTGATTATTCTGTGATATTTCAAGTAATCATTTTCTTTATACTATGAGCTTGGACCGAGGTATTTTAGATAAGACTAAAGATTAGAATGGATTATGTTGGACATAAGTTAGGATAAAACGTTTTTTTGATATTATTGATGGGATGTTATAGTAATATAGCTTTAGAAAAAGGACAACCTGTAGGACGGGCGACAACCCATCGCGTCGGACAAGGCTGTGGGAATCGAACCCACAACCGAAGTGCGACTGGCCTTTATCGCCTACCACTGGCCTACAGGAAGTCCCTGTTTAGTAGAAACTAGTTTTATTATATTAAGAAGTATGATATATGAAGTATAAGTCCATTTTAGGAACCATATATGATTAATCCCACTATAGAATGACTTATGTATATTTAATAACTTTTGATAACATTTTGTTTGAGACAGAGGGAATGACCCGTCATTCTATCACATGATCTGCTAACACTTCACGAATAACAAATTCAACTTCATTTATTTAAGATATGAAGTGGAAATTGTTCAAGGCACGAACAACAGTGAGATTGTACCAAAATAAATTAAGTATTTATTCTAATTCAAATTCTTCAACTTTAGGGAAACGATCTTGAAAACCAAAAATGTTGTCCTAGTGCTCTTATATCTGATTAATCAGATGGTACCTTATATCATCACAAATTTATGGATTTGTGATTTTTTGCTTTTCCATAGCCATGTTCTCTACCACTCTCCATCAGAACATGATGGTTAGATTTTTCTTCCATATCCATATTTTCACCTATGTGGAAACCCAGTGATTAGTTTATTTGGGTAACCGTTACGTTTCATACTTTCATTTTTAAAGATTGGTTTTGGTATTCCTTTTTAAGATGTGGGTTTCTATTAAAGAAACTTTCAAATAGTAAACCATTTATAATTCCGACGAATTTCGAGGGAGAAATTCATTTTAAGGGGGGTAGAATTTAACAGCCCAAGATTTTATGAAAAATATTCTTTTTAATTTCACTAATGTCTTGTGTTGTACGCTACACCGAAAGAAGCTTGCACAACACGCATCCTTGACTTGACTTGCATTACACGCAATCACGACCTTCCTTGATAGCATGTGTAGTACGCAATAACGAGTTTCACTAAACAACAATATGTTATTAAAATATTATTAAAACTCGCCGTTATGAATAGTAATAACCAATTTTTGAAATTTTGTAAATTTTATTTTTCAAAATTAAATTCATTTTTGGATTTGTAATATCGAAATTAGCTTAGGGAGAAATTTTGGTGATTTTCGGATAACTTTCATATTTTGATGAATAGTGAAAATTACTAAATTTTAATTAAAAACAACTTTTTCAATCGAAATAATTAATAGTGATAAATTATTAATTTGAGTGGTTTTAAAGTATATTTAGAATATATTTTTACAATTTAATACAATGTTTGTCATTGGATGTAATTTCACATTTAAACCAGACATAAACAAGTGTCAATCTTTTGATAGTTATTATCTCTTAAGAACACGCTATTTGTTTTGACGACGGAAATTAATTTTTAAATTAATTAATGAAACTGATATGGTTTGAATTTGGTAAAATAGAAATCATTTTTGAGTTCATAATATCAAATATATCTTAGGCATAATTTTTGGTATTTTTCTGAAAACTTTCAATTTTTGATGAATAGTGAAACCACTAAGTAGTAGTTAAAAAAACTTGAATTTTTCATAAAACTTAATTTTACCGCTTCTGTGAGTGGAATTTCAAAAATCCGAGAGACACGGTTGATGTCAGTAAGAAAAATGTGGTTCAATGAGATGAAAATAATTTTCGGTGAATAGTAACTTTTTACTTTTATTTACCACGGTTAAAAGTAAATAGGGTAATTAAGGGTAAAAATGATATTATTATTACCCTAACACATGTCCTAATTCTATTGGATAAGTGAAATTCAACCAAAAACAAACTTAGGAATAAAATATGACCATTTAGGCCCACTTGGATTAGATTAGAACATTTATTACTAATTTATTTAAAGAAGGGTTAAAAGAGTTAAAATCAAAGTTTATTTACTAAAACATTTTTAATATGGGGTTATACATAAGATAAATTCAACTATAAATATTCATTAGAAAAATAAAAAGATTTTATACATAATGGTATTTTATTTGTAATTTTTAGACATTAAATAATATAATTTATTTATGACACAACGATGATGCAGTAATTATCTTATTAATGAAATATTGACATAATTGATGTTATAAATACCCAAATAAATATAATTTGAGACTTTTTATGAATTAAACTAATTTTCTAGGTTCATATGACATGTTATTATGTATTTAATTAACGTTTTTCGAACTTATCATTCTGTTATGATTTTCACAAAAATCAATTACTAAATAGTGTCAAAATTGACATAAAATAGTTTTTAAAACAAATATTATATTATTAATTGTTATTTTATTTTTAAAAATCTAAGGTTCGGCCAAATGACTTAGATAAGGTTATATATATTAATAATAAATAATTTGGGCTTCGTTTGGCTTCTTATAGTATGTTTATTAACCTTATAGTGTAAGAACACAAGAGGACACGGTAAAAGTAAAATTATTTAACTTAATGTTAAATCTAAATGATAAGGTTAAAATAGGAACCTAAACTTGTCTAAATTCTATTGGATGAGATGATTTCGACCCATCCCCACCTTAGACTCTAAATAAATCAATTTGGAGCTATTTAAAACCGAACTTGACTTTATAATAAAATAATATTTTTTGTTATTCCAAAGGTGCCCCTCTCCTCCCTTATAAAAGGGCACCTCCTCCCTCTCTTCCTCACACAACTTTGAGCCTTCAAGCTCGGCCAAACCCTGACAAATCCTCTTCTACACTTCCATAGGAGAATCCTAGAGGTTCTGGTCTTCCTAAAAGACCAATTTTAGTGCCCTAAGAGGAGGTCTCAAAGAGGCGCTTCAAAGAAGAGGTAATTTCCATTATCGATTCTTTCACCTTTATTTCTTCTTCCACTTCTTCTTCTTAGGTTTTTTCATTATGAATTATTAAAATCAGTATCACTAATATACTGATATGTTATTATAAGAATTAAACAATCCTATTTCACCATCTATCCATCCCACGGAAAACAAAATCACCGCGCGTGCGTACGTACGGAATACCGTCTCCACGCCGTGGTGAAATCTATTTTCCACCACCACCTTACTTGGATGGGTATAATGGTGTAAATAATAACTATATATTATTATTTTAAAGTGATTTTGATTCTGAAATTGTATACATACACTCCAATACATTCCCACGATCATGAGAACGATATCATCGCTCGTGCGTACGTACGGACTACCGTCTCCACGACGCGATGAGATTCATTCTCCATGTTAACCATTTAAGAGTGATTATAAAGTATATATAAGAAATAATAATGAAATATATGACATTATAAAGCTACTGTATTTATGTATATATGTATGTCATCTACTTAATTCCATTCAACTCAATAAGGAAACGAAAACAGCGTTCATGCGTACGTACGGCCTACCGTCTCCATGAACAGTGTATTTCTTTCTATTTACTAATTTATTATATATATGTATATTCTGAATATATATTATATATAAATCATGTTTTATATTCTGGAATTAAGTAATTACGATCTAAGCAATCATATGAATAATTACAAGTCAAAACACGGACGACAAATGAAACAATTTTACCCAAAATACTCTTTAACATAGAATTTACAAAAGAAAGGGTAATATAAAGTCATAAGTGAACCATATATGATATCATAACAATGAGTATGATTCTGGAATAAGTCAATAACATTATTTAAATCATTATACAGGAGGTTCAGACACATACAAAGCATATCGGACCTAAGGTAAGGGAAATATCACAATCTCATTTTTTATCCGAGATTGTTTATTCGTAAGTATTTAATGGGGTGTATTTTATCATCCACATCCATGTTTCATCAATATGTAATATTATTTCCATCCACCTACAATTTTTTAAATCCATTTTTACCCTTCGGTGAGTTTTTAGTAAAAGATATGAAAGGAATCTTTTGTCGTTTTTCGTACGAGGTACTTTTTACTTTTTCGACAAAAGTACGAGAAGAATGTTTTATTTTAACTTATACGGCATGAATGGATTTTTAAAACATTATTTTCAAGAATCCTCCTTTACAAGTTTTCAATTTTATTTTTAATCAACTTCTTTTAGTTTAAAATTGTATGACATGTTAAGAAAGGAAAAATGTTTTTGAAGAAGAAAGGATATTTTCCCTAAGAATGGAGTTCAAGTGTTTTATCAAAATTATTTTCCATCTAAGATAATAAAGGGTTCTGTTTTTATCCCTATTATTACATTGATTTGATTATATTGTGATGGAATTATTTTTATGAATTCCTTTATCTTATATGAATTTTTTTATGATGTCACGATGTTTAAGATTCCCATTTTTATTACATGGGTTATGCAATGATGTATGATTTATGATTTTGTGGCACACATAAGAATGGTTTCATTATGAGATGGGTGGGACGTATATCTCCCTCCAATGCATTGGGTAAAGATTTTATATCTCATGAGATAGACATGTCTGGAACGGTAGGTTATACCGGTTCAGTGAAACAGGACTGAAACGAGGGTGACTCGGTTCAGAAAGGGACTTTGTCCACTAAGATAGTCTTGGCAATGAGTCTTGACTAACAAGAAATGATTCTCTATGATTATTTGTGTATGCCACAAAGTTTAATGTTTTAATTTATGATTATTGTGATTAAATTTCACTGCCACGAGTTATCCCAGGTTATGAAATTATGATCTCTTTTACAGGTTAAGATTTCCAAAAGTTATGTGCTTATGTATATGATGTGATTGATATTTCTTTTGTTTACCCTTACTGAGAATTTGAGCTCACCCTTTTATGTTTTCTTTTCCCCAGGATATAAAGAAATTTTTTAGGTATAAAAAAGGGAAGATATTTATGGGAGATGTTGAAGATTTTTCCCCAGGATTAGAAGATTATATTCCGAGTTTCCAAAGACACTAAACTATTACGATCCTTGTGTGTGTGTTTTTGTTATGTACTAAGTATTCTGAAAAAGTAATTTAATGTCTATGTATGTCAGGATTCGGGTCTCTACATCATCCCACTTAACCTGTAGAAGATCTTGGGTATGCATAATCCTTAGCTTATAAGGAAATATTTTCTTCTTTGAGAAAAGTTCTCATGATCTGTCCCCAGAAAAGTCACCTCATCATAAGATCAGGTAATCTAGACTTCGATGTCCCTCTACTGATCCACGTAGAAGGATCCCTACTAGGACCACCATCTTATATAATGGTGCCCTAAATATATGTAAAACTCGGTCACCATCTCATGTTAGTCCTTAGCTGCCTATGAGTCTGTGTCACCTCAAAACTTGATGGGTCTCTGTCACTGAAACTCGTGAAGTGTACTCAGCCCATGCATCTCATCTTCTAGTACTACAAGTACTGTGTTCTACTTCATAGGTGGTGGTATAGATGGTACACCACCCCATGGTTCTATCTCTCATATGAACCCATGTACCCATTTTTTCACCCAACAGATCATCCTTGTGATCATGTAGTGGAATCCTATTGGATGTCTATGTGGAAACACCTTGAAACAAAACAAGATGTACCGAGATCAATAGAGTATACCTAGTGATATAACTCAAGAAGTACATGGAAAAATCATCCCATTACTATACTATGCATGTACCCTAATTTTTCCCTACAACTATTGTTTTCATGTACCATGTTGAAAAGTATAATTCTGGGTCCAAGTGTATGGATATGTTGGCTGCCACACCAACACTGGATTCCCTAGTTTGAAAGCCGAACTCGAAACACTTAAAACTTTTTCCCAAATCCAAACTCATAGACTATGGGTTCTTAAGGTAGAACTGACCTCCTTTGATACCACTCTATCACAACTCATCCCCCAGGGCCCATGTTGTGACTACCCCAAGCCCGCCTCCCATAGGCTAGGGGCTGGTGACTAGCATCGAGTAGGTATATCCCAAAAAAATGGGAGTAATTTTCCTAAGTACATGTACACACACTCATAACTGAAATCCACATATGATGGAAGGTTAAAACAATAAGTAAAGAAAATGAATTCATACCACTACAACCCAAGAACAGAGTATGTCAGAAAGAAAATTAATAAAGTACAACAGATTAAGAATACAAGACCACGAAAAGAAAGACAACTGTAAAGCCTTTCCCGAAAACTAGAAGGTACAATTAGATCAATACAGGTAAATGTCATCAAAACATATAACAATAACATGCATTTATACTCATAAAGTATTACAAGATGGAACATCTCATCTGCTGCCATCCATATGGTTTTGTGCGTAGCACACTCAATTTTGGGAGGTCCCACTCCTCGAGCTACATAATAGTAACTAGGTAGAGAAAGTCTACCAAAATTATCCAGGAGAACATCTGGTGTCGATACATCATGATGTTTCTCTAATAAGTCTATCCTAACTAAGATAAGAAGTCTTGATATCACATCCAATCCTTCATCATAGAATTCTTCTCAAATAATGCTCGTCTCGGGAAGACTCGCTCCTTGAGCCATCAAGTCATCAAATACCTAAGGAAATAGGTCCTGCTTATTTGGGCCCCGCCCAAAGAGAACACACTGAGAACTACCCAAAGTACACAACTTTAGTCGTAATTCTGAACATCTTGTACTACTCAGGGACTCATCCATGATGAGACACTTTGGTGAGCTCATCTGTTGGGCCACTGAGGTCCACTTGGCTACTGCCTTTCTACTAGGACACTAATGTCTGCTCGACTACTTATCCTATACTGGGCCATTGAGGTCCCCTCATATACTGCTCGTTTGACGGCCACTGAGGTATACTCGACTAGTGCTCATCTTCCAGGCCCCTGAGGTCCACTCGACTACTACTCATCTGTCGGGCCACAAAGGTCCGCATGACTGCTCGTTTTTCGGGCCACACAGGTCCGCACGACACTTCCTTCTCATCACAACCAGTTGTAGGATTTCTACTCCAAGCGCACTTGATTCAAGGAGAATATATTACTCAAGACATCATACATAACTCAAATTCCTCATAAACTCACTTGGAGTATGTCATAAGAACCATATTGTCGTGAATGTCCCAAATCTGCAAACGGTTCTCCGATCGAACATACAATGTGCATGTTATGACTGTTTTACTAAAAAAGGGCTGATTGGGCCTTGGTCTGGGCCAACCCAACCGGATCGACCCAACCTCCCCTAGGGTCTACAGACCCGACCTGGTCCATTGGGCCAAGCCTGAACTAGTTGGGCCATGGGTCTAGCCCACAGGGAGGTTTGGCCGGCTAGGGCGGCCTGACACGATGGGGATGCTCGGCCTATTGGGTGGCCCGACCTGATGGGGCAGGCTGGTTCAGTTTTCCTGGGATGTGGTGAGCATCGCATCCCTCCCACGAAAGTTGTTGCGGGTTGATGTGGGTTTCCGCTACGATCCAGATGGACCGTAGTCTCTTGCTGCATGACACAACGCGGTCTCCGTGTCCGTGTGCGCCACCATCATCGGCCATTCCTGGCGTCCCATTCCACCACCCACAACTTGTGCCAAAGGATCCCTTATCACTACCACATTGAGCTTCCCATGCACCACCTCCACACCGCCACAACCCACCTCTCCACCACCACAACCCACCTCCGCACTGCCATAGCCTGCTGGTTGCAGCCTCTTATGCCTAACACGGCGCCCCGTCAGTGCCGTGATCCTACACCACTGCGGCCCACTGGTCGTGACCTTCTCCATTTCCACACGATGCTAGCGCATACCGCCTCCTTCATGGGGCCAATACTGCATGCCGCCTCCGCCTTTATCGCATGCCGCTTCCACCTTCTTCATCAGCCTTCAAGCTGGTGGCCCCATGTCACTGTGACCTCATCTCGTGATATCCATCCACTACCACCGCAATCCTCCGCTATGTTGCGATCATCTAGATGTTGTGGTGACAGAGATCAGAGAAACAAAGAACAGTGTGGGGGGGGGGGTGCTTACATGAACACCCCATGGTGGATGGACTGGGCCTTGTTCGTGTTATCCTTGACCTATCCACGTAAAAATTTGGGGTCATTACATTCTTCCCCCCTTATAAAAATTTTCTCTCAAAATTATGTATTACATACTATGGTCAAAACAGGTGAGAGTAATTATCCTTCATCACTTCTTTTGGTTCCCATGTCACCTCTTCATAGTTATGGTTCCTCCATAGTACTTTGACCAGGTGAGTAGTCTTGTTTCGTATAACTTTATCTCTATGGTTAAAGATCTTCACCAGCTATTCCTCGTAAGAGATATCATTTTCCAGATGCACCACCATTGAATTCATTACATGGGAGAGATCTGATATGTAATTACTTCAGAGGGATATGTTGAATACATCATGTAATTGAGACAAGGTTTGTGTAAGTTCTAGTTGATAGGAACAACTCCAACATGATCAAGAATATCGAAGGGACTAATCTACCTAGGACTTAGCTTTACTTTCTTCCTAAATCTCATGACTATCTTTCATAGAGATATGCAGAGGAATACCATGTCCCCAACCTTAAGCTATATTCCCCATCAATATTTTTCAACATAGATCCTTTTTTATCTTTGGGATACCTTGATGTGCTGCCAAGTGGTTTTAACCTTTTTTTTATTTCATTGACCATTTCAGGTCCCAGTGACTTATGACCTTTGACTTAATTCTAGAATTTCGGTGTTCTGCATATTTTACCATAAAGGGATTTTTATGGGTTTATTTGGATGCTTGAGTGGAAAATATTTTTGTAATAGGACTCGAAAAGAGATATATGTGGGTCCCATCCTCTTTTGATGTCTATTGAACTTGCTCCCAATATGTATTTTGGTGTCTGAATAGTTTTCTCATATTTAATATCACTTTAAAGATGATAATCTATACTAAAGTTTATCACCATTTTTAGAGCATGTTGGAAACTTTTCCAAAACACAGAAGAAAATATTAGATCTGGATCAAATACAATTGATAATGGTACTCCATGAAACCTCACCACTTCTTTGATGTATATCCATTAAAGTTGGTTGAGTGAGAATTCCTATTCAATTGTTATAATGTGAACTATCTTTGAAATATGATCCACATAAAACACATATATAATTGTTTCCTCTAGATGTCTTCAGAAGTTCTGTGACAAAGGCCATGGCGAGTTTTTCCCATTTCCATGTTGGTATGAGTAACACTTTCATCACCCCCATATACTTTTTCCTTTAATCCTTCACTTGGGGACATACCTAGAACTTTGATTTATATTCAATGTTCTCTTTATTCATATTTCTCCAATAATAGTTCTCTCAGAGATCTTGATACATATTTGTGTTGCCTGGGTGAATAGAGAAGGTGTAACTATGTGCATCATTCAGAGGGTCATTCTTAATCTCCAAATTAGATGGTAAAAATAACCATGACCCAAATATTATGAATCATACCTCATAAAATTTTAACTTTGAGGATTTCCCCTTTCTTATAGCTTCCACCTTTTTTTAATTTACACATCATTTATTTTAGCATCATTTATTTTATCCATAAGGGATGGTTGAGAAATCATTTGTTGAAGGAATTATGATGTAACTTCTTTTATGATTACCATGTCTATCTTTTTAATGTTTATAAAGATTCTTTCCCTCTAAATCTTCATCATTGATAAATTTATAGGATCCTTTCTACTTAGAGAATCATCCACTTTATTTTCTTTATTAGGATGGTAGTGGATTTAGTAGTCAAAGTCCTCAATGAGCTCTAACCATATTTGCTAGTGCATATTATGATAATTCTTTGTGAATATATATTTTAGGCCCTTATGATAAGTATATATATCACACTTCTTTTTATAGAGATAATTCCACCATATTTTCAATGTGAAGATCACAATGGCCAACTACATATCATGCGTGATATAGTTTTTCTCATGAACTACCAAGTGCCTTGAGGCGTAAGATATCACTTTATCATTCTTCATTATTACACAACATAATCCCTTCTATGAAGAATCATTGTATACCACAAAGAGTTCACCACTTATCAGAAGTATAAGTGCTGGTGCAGTGATAATCCTTTGTTTCAACTCTTTGATGTAATCATCACATTCACTGGTCCAAAAAAACTTTACTCCCTAATAATTCATATTGGTTAATAAGTTTTTCAATCCCGAGATGTTCCTCATAAATCATCAATATTACACAAATAAACCAAGAAAACTACAGATCATGATTATATATATCAGTTTGGTCCACTTCTCAATTTCTATTATTTTATAAGGGTCTATAGATATTCCTTTACTGGTGATAAGATTCCCTAAGAATGATAATTAATCCATTTATAACTCACATTTACTATAATTATGATATAGTTTTTCAATATACAATTTCTCTAGAACAATATTCAAATTCTCATCTTGTTCCCCTTACACATAAAGTATATTAAAATATCATCTATAATGAATACCAAATTTGTTTCAATGTAAAATCTAAAGACTATTCATTAAATAAATTAACATTTTTAGAGAAATAGTGAGTCCAAAGGTAATAACTATGAACTCATAGTGTTCATACCTCATTTAAAAGGAAGTATTGGGAATATATTTTTTCTTCACCTTTAAATGGTGATATCCTGACCAAATATTCACATTACAGAAATACTTGGCCCCACATAGTTGATTGAACATGTCATCCATCCATGGTAGGGGATACATGTACTTTTTCATGTTTTTTTAATCTCACGATAATCAACTCAAAGTTAAATTGATCCATAATTATTTTTGAAAAATGGAACTGATGCACCCCATGGTGAAGCAATCGGGCATATGAAACCCTTATCTATATTCTCTTATAAATACTTCTTCAATTCCTCCAACTCAATGGTTTCCATTCTCTAAGGATTATTTGATATCGGAAGAGATCCAAGAATAATTTCAACTGATAAATTAACCTCTTATTCAGGAGGAAGACTGGATAATTATTTGGGGAACACATCAGTGTAGTCCGTCAAAATGGGCATGTATTTGAGCATGATCCTCTCCTTTTTCTTAGTCATTTCAGATATATATTCTTGATCATAGGGCTATAATATCCACAATTGAGATGATTATTATACATTATATTCATCCTCTTCCTTACTCTTGTATAAAATTGGAGGATTCCTCAGGATGTGAAGAGTGAGCTCCCTTTCCTGACAGTTGATGTTGGATTTGTATAAATAAATCCAATCTATGATCAATATAGAAACCAAATCCACCCAAGGAAGTAATATGAGATTTTTTGGAAGGATCAATCAACAAAAATTAACCAGGGAGGAGTTATATTCTTTGGATTCAATAAGTTTTCCATTTTCTATTATCATAGATAACTTAACCTCCATATTTTGAGGTTGTTTTTGAATAGTTCTACTAAACTTTAATGATATGTAAGAATTCTTAGAACTAGAATCAAATAGTACGTTTTTTATTCTTGAATTAATATCTATTATACCTGTAACAACATTATTTTCAGGCATCACCTCAGTAGTAGTGATAGAATAATACATTCCTTGTTGCCATGGATATTGTTATTGTTGATTTACTTTAACAACCCTTGAATTAGGGAATTGTATAACATAATTAACATTTTCATTATTGTTGAATCATCTCACAATAGGATGGTTTTTTATTTGAACCATACTTTCTTCTTCTGCATTTTTCGGCTTCTTCATATCCCTTCAAAAATAATTAGACTGATGTCCCTCTCTTCCATATTTGAGGCATCTCCTGCTTCCCTTTAAAAAAAATTAAGGATGATTCTTCCCACACTTTTAACACATGGTATGTTGGGTTTTCATTCAATCCTGAGATTTATCTATTGATACTCACATATTAAACTCAATTTTACACTTATTATATTTGAGACCATGAGACCACTAAGTGTCTCCAATCTCGATATCAACATTAAGGGAACAATGGACAATCTCCACATAGTTGTAAAAGTATTGAATTTCTAATGATTTTCATAGACACAATATTGGTTTTCTAAATAATAGATCCAACTTGATTTCTATATTCATGAAAAAGCCATAGGTGTATCGCACAAGCCTTGTAAGTTTTCCTCATACACCCTGATGGACTCATATTCATTCTATATCAGTTTGAGGAATTACCTCTACATATTAAGATAGAGAGTTCAAAGAAAATATTTATTGAAAAATATTTTATTGAATGCTTCCAAATCCATCAAATAAATTTTCTCCTTATATGTTTTGTTTTTTATTGGTATCCACCACAGATCAATTTCCTCCTCAAAATTATAGAATGCCACTACAAATTTCTCTTCTTATTAGCATCAGAGGAAATAGAATATAATCTCAATAGAGTTAATGAATTGTTATGCGATGAGGGGTTCAGAAGATACACTATATATAGGAGGCCTTTATAGCTTAAAGTATCCAACCAATACTTTATCATTGTTTGGAGAAGGAGGGATTTCCACATGATTCAAGTTATTATTCAAAACATGATCTAGTTGTGGTAGTACTATTAGTAATTTTTGATCTTTCATTCTCATTATATTTGGTACTTCATTAGGGAAATCATGAGACTTCCTTTCACATTTATTATTGGAATGATTTCTTTTATTTATATCCATTAACTAATAAAAATAATGTAAAATTATGGGGGCATGAATACTTATCTAATAATAATATAAAAAAACAAATGTTAACATTGAAGGATAATCTTGTAAATGAAAATCATATCCCAACTTGTGATTAACTAGGTTTCAATCTAAGTTATCCATTATGATAAAATTATCCCTAGTATTCTTACTAATGTGTTTTTGTACTAATATCCAAAAAATAACTAGATCATCCTATGATACCAAGTATAGTGACCCCGTCACTTTACACATAATATTACACGAGTTTAAGAATATTTAACCATCAAATACTATCAAAATATTGTAAAGTTTAGCATATTTTAAAGAATAGGCATGTAATTAGAAATCGTGAAACTAAAATAAGATGATATTTCATTTAATATCCATAATTAGGTCCTATATTAATTTGATCTATTACATCTTTATAGGATAACATGGGGAATACATGAACAAAGGGATGAGCTAAAAATCCTAGTAAGGGAATAAATATGGGAATAAAGCGTAACACATGAGTTAGAAGGCACACCATGATAATATAAAAGGCATGGTACATGAATAAACATATAGAAGCATAAAATATAGAATATTGAATCATGTGACCATATAAACATAGGAATGTGGTATCAACATATAACATGATATAAACATAAGTCAAGGCTAACTACCAAGACTACATCCCATGGTGGACAAAGTCCCATAATGATTTAGGCTTAGTCCCTAATCCCATACATGAAGTCTCATGAGACTAAAAATTACACAATTCACTAGATAATTATCTATTCACACCCATCAGTATATTTTTAGGCATATATATACCCCATGAAGAATCAAATAGAAGGTATAAATATAAGCATTACCCATGGAAAGAAATGGGTAACATAATCATGTCATAAGGAATAACCAAAGGGAATATCATAATAGTCTCCATGAAAGAGTGTATTTAAATCATACATGGAAATTAATAAGGGAAATAGGCATAGATAATGAAAAATTATGTCCAAATGAAGTGAAAACATGTAAAAGGAGTGTTTAAGAAACTTTAGAAACGAGACACTTTAGTGCGGTTTAAAGAAAATATTAATGATTCTTTAAAGTAGAAAAGTGAATAATTATTTTTATAAAACCATAAATGAAATAAGATTGTTTTTGATGATATAATTATTGATTTTATAAAACTATTAGTGGATTAAAATATTTTATGGATTTTCATCAAAAATGGGTAAGAAATTGGGAAGTTCCCTTTAACCGGTCCTGCTTATTAGATGGAATTGAGAAGGGGAACCATTTAAAAAGATTCATTTACCCATAAAATAAGGTTAAATGGTTCTGGATACATAATTTTGTACCATTTACATAGAATGAGAAGGAATTATATAATAAAAATTAATAAATCCATTAGTATAAGTAGAGAAAAAGCATAATCCAAAGGAAAAATGGAGGTTCGAAGGGATCTCTTACCTTATGTCTGAAAGTGTTATGAACTTGAAATTATTGTCAAAGATAATAAAATTAGATTGACTAATAATTTAATTCATAAACTATTTATCATATTTTTCATTTATTATAATTTTATTAGGATCATTCATGGTCATTCTGATGGATTATAATGTTTAATTTTGTTGTTCTGGGTACGTTTAGTTCATGATTTTATGTTCGGTTCCTTTGAGTTTAATTATGGGAGTTCTTATCAAATGTATAAAAAACTAAAAAGGTTGAATTATATTATATTAATACACCTAAATAATTTTAAATGAACTTATATATCTTTTTTTCTTTCTATTATGAGGATGATTCATTAGATAGAGTATTAATGATAAACGTTTAGTTTATTTGGGCAATGTTTTGATCATCACAAACAGGTTTTTTATTATTTAATATTATACATATATATTAGTTACATAACATGAAAAATTTATAATATAAATGTTAAAATCTAGTTTAACCATTAAAATTATTTTATGACCATACCTGAAGGTGTTAATGGAAAATGAAAACTCATCGTTCATGAAGGCTATAAATTGACACCTCATGGGCGATGTTTTCATTTTCAGAATAAAATAAGAATATAAGATATTTGATGATAGACATTCAATTAAAAAAATAAAATTATATATATATATGATAATGGAGTTATCACGTAGCTTTCTATAGTGGAGTAAATGATGAGGTAGAATAAAGGAATAATTTAAAAGAGAAAGGTCGACAATTTCACCTCTAGTATAATGTATCCTTGAGAACTTTTTTAAGGAACTTGGATTTGGTGTTTTGTATAGAAAAGAAGATCCTTTATCTAGGGAAGAGTATTGGGATAGTAATTTTGTAGAATTTATAAAGTATTCAACTATTAGGAGGTGTGAGGTGAAAGGGTGGTGAGGGGTTGTATTTATAGTGGGAGGAGAGGGGTGTTTTTGATTATTTTATTCATTTGTTTATTATTTTGGATCAAGACTATCAATAGTACTGATTACTATGTCTAAATACAGTAAATAATTTAGTATATATCTAACCAATGGTTTATTAAATCATACATACATCACCCATGACTCAATAATTCGTGTATTTGTTAAATATTGTAAATTGTCGTATTTCATTATTCGCCAAAAATTCAACTATTATAGAAAAATAAAAAAAATAACCCTAACCATTTCATAATTTTTAGATTTTAAAAATGACTCCATTTTATAAAAATAGTATTCCAAATATGATAAATTTAATTTTTAATCAAAATAATCATTTATTAAAAAAATACGGATATTAATATTTTGAACGATTTTATGGCAGTTTGAAAAATTAATTAAGGTCTCATAAATTTAAATTATAATAATAATAAAATATAATAAATTTTTAATCCATTATTTGAAAATAAATTTTCTTTTAAATTATTATATTAATTTTAAAATTGTAAATAAACATTAACAGTTCACGCAAATATGACCACTTAATTTATCATTTTTAAAATATGTATTTTTTTATTCCATGATATAAATATATCATATTTTTATGTATAAGTTACCTAAATTTTATTTATAGTCTCATAGGGGTGGTTACTATTCTAATGATTAGATCACTATTCCTAAGGGTCACATTACTATTCAAACGTTTAGGTTACTATTACAATGGTCAGATTTTTAACAGTCATAAGGGTTTACTACTTCTAATAAATACCTCTTATTGAATTTATCCCTTACTACTATTTTCTTCCAAGTTTATATATACTTATATCTTTAAAATGAATATTTTATTATTAAAATTATGTTTTATTTTTATATCTTTGTTCATGAGTGCGGTCATTCTAGTGGATAAAGAATATCCAAATTTTACTTTTATTATTTTATTATTTTATATTTATCATCCGAAAATAATATTTTTCATTGTTATTGGTTTTTTGATGAATAATTTTTCATCATTAATTTATGAGTATAATTTTTTATTGGTTTCTCTAAGAGATGTATGTGCTTTATAATACATGGGATAATTATAATAAAGGAAATTTCATTGATAAAATTCTGGGTCGTTACCTAGTGAACATAGTTCAGTAAGGGACTTTGTCCACTATGATGGTATTGGGAGTGAACCTTTACTACTATAATAGTCTTTGGAGTGAACCCATTCTATTATGATAGCCTTGGTAGTGAGACCTGACTGCTATGTAAATGATTTTATTTGCTTATGAGTATGCCACAATTTAATGTCTTATGCCAATATTATTATCTCATGTCTCTTGTTATTTGATTTACTTATGATTATTGTCTTATGAACTACCAATATTTTTTGATTACTCAATATTATGATATATGATGTGAAGTTTATGGTTTTTAATTATTATAATCATGTTCTCATACCCTTATGTTCATGATATGCTTACGTATATCCTTTTTTACCCTTAATAAGCATATGAGCTCACCATTTATTCTATTTCCTTTCCCCAGGTTATGAAGAAAGGTTTTAAGTAGGGTATCTCTCTGAAGTTTACATAATGGGAAGATCATTACATGAGGCATAGAATATATTACATGAAATTAGTGTATCTATTCTTTAAATGCACTAAACTATTACGATTCTTAGTTATGTGTTAGTGTAATGTACTGAATATTCATATAAAAAGATATAAATCTAGAGTTACTATAGTTGGTATTGTAGGATAGGTTTGATTAAACTTTTGAAATTTGGATGAGAAAACTTTAGTGAAATCCTAGAGGATGTGTCTATAAGGATAAGTATAAATATGAGTCAAATTATATGAAAATGACCAAGAATTTTTATAAAGGATAGATCATGTGGTTTCTAAGAGATTACATCTATGTATAGGTACTACAAGTGGATGTGGATTTAGAAAAAAGTTACCTAGGGGTAATAACTCCAAAAAGGGAACATGGTTCTGGACTTGATTGTCACCCATTGCATGACAACAATCCTTACTACACATGTGGTTTGACACTCCTATGGGATATGCTTTGGAAATTTATAAACTCTTTATGAACCATCATGAAGGGTTTAAATATATGATGACTATTAATGGCCTATGATAAACCTAAGGTGTCATAGATTAAAAATAAGGTTTCATTATTTATAAATCCTATAAGTGATTTTCATAATCATCTTGTTTCCCACTACGAATATTGTTACTCACACTATGCATTTTGGTTTTAGTGAATTGTGGGAACCATAAAGAAGAGGGTTACCATTGAATGTGATAGAAAATTTTATGATTAGAATCCAAATGGGATGATTATTAGAGTGAAGGATGTTTTTATTATTCCTAATCAGTTTTCCTTAAACATGATTAACAATGTGAACCTTAACCAACTCTCAAACTCACCAAAGATGACAAGGATAGAGTTTTCTAAGAGTTTGCGTAATGAAGACCATAGAGTAAAGACGATTTAGTTTCCTATATATCGAGAATGTGATAAGAAGAAAACAAGTGGTTGTCTTATAGGAAGTTAAATATGTTTTGAGTGTGTAAAATAAGGACTCAAAGAATGTAATTATAGAGGAAAATTTATTATTTTTGTTAACACAATGGATAAGAATAATGGCCTTCCTAATATATCATCAATGGTTGAATGTTTCAAATTTGGAATGTATTGGAATTATGAAAATTGAACTCATAAGGGGAATGTTCATGATGGTAATCAATAAGTAGGTTTGACTAATGGTTATAATATTGATGAATAGAAGACTACAAATGACATTTTAGAGGTATGGGTTTTTCTAAGAACATTGTTCATGTTTACTGTGATAATCATGAATAAACTGAGGTTGATGAGAGACATGATACATCATTCATATTATAGGAAAGAGGTATTAAGGAATTAGATTAAAAATCATTGTTAACAGTTTATGAATTATTTATACCGATTGATGTATTTATGTTATAAAATTTAATAATTAAGGTAAATGAATCATGAAATATGTAAGGATTATTTAGAATATGTTTTTCATTAAATATTTGAAAAATATGTTTTATTATATTCATGTACTAGAAAAGTGATTTAATGGAAAGGTGATATTTTGATTAATGGAGGATAACCCTTAAGATGTTCCATATTTTGAGATAATGCTATTGGGATAATGAGATGTTGGAAATGAATAAGTAAATAGGGTAGTACTAACTACCTTTGAACTGATTAACAATCTTTTTGAATTTTTTTTATAATATCATTTATAGAGTTTACAACATTTTTAGATTTAAGGAAAATATCGAATAATCTATGTTTTATATAAGTAATTTGGAATCATGTATGTTTTCAATAATATTTTATGGTAATTATTGTTATTATCATGTTTCAATAGAATACATGATGAAGGTATTCTAATGTTTGGTATGTAATAATTAAGAACTACGTTATCATATATGGGGGATTAATGTTAAGTTGATTTTGATAAATTTGGTGACCGTATTTATAAATTTTTAAGGGTTATAAGGTTAACCATTTATGGAATGGTTTATGTTCAACTTTGGATGAGGCTGTAGAGATTAATCTTTTACTCCAATATATGAAGATTTATCTATATGGGATAACAAATGTTATCCTTTTTTACTATAGACTTAAAGAATGACTTATCATTATATTATGGATCTTATTTATTTATCTAGAATAAAATTCATCTCTTAGAGTAAGAGATGAATTTGAAATTTGTCATGGTATAACAAAAGGATTAAATTGTACCCATGAAATAAAAAGATATCATGTAAGTATATTGTAGAGACTCGAAGCTTGACGTACATGGACATTACATTACTTTTGCTGAATACTTAATACATAACAAAAACAGACACACAAGGACCGTAATAGTTTAGTGTCTTTGGAAACTTGGAACGTAATCTTCTAGTCATGGTGAAAGATCCTCAACATCTCCCATAAAGATCTTTCCATTTTTTTCTTACCTAAAACCTTTCTTTATATCCTGGGGAAAATAAAACAAAAAAATGGTGAGATCAAATGCTCAGTAAGGGAAAGCATGGATAAAACAAAACATACCATATGCATTTGAACTTAAAAACATGAACATAATGTTTAAACATCAAAAGCATGAGCAATGACATAAAACATGGAAGTATGTAAGGCATAGATCATAAAGAAACATTAAGCATGATAAAATAGCATGGGAATAAAACATGTAATTGTGGAAACCATTAAGCACATGATATGATTTCCATATTAGCCAAGGCATTGCTGCCAAGACCATCTTAGTGTACAAAGTCCCTTTCTGAATCGAGTTCACTCCTTGTTCCAGTCCTGTATTACTGAACCGGTTTAACTTGCCATCCCATCCATGTTTATCTCATGAGATATAAATCTTTACCCAATTCATTGGAGGGAGATATAGGTCCCACCCATCTCATAATGAAATCATTCTTACCTGTGCCACAAAATAAACATACATCATTCATAATAACCCAATAAAGAAAATGGGTTTCATAAACATCATCCCATAATCACATAATCCATATAAAAGAAATGAATATCATTTCATAATAAGAAAAGTGAAACCATATAAATCATTGAGACTTTATACTTGAAACATAAACATATGAAATAATTTCATCTTAGATGGAAAAAGGTTTTGATAAAACACTTGAAATGAATTCTTAAGGAAAATATCCTTTCTTCTTCAAAATCATTTTCTTTTAAAAAAAAATGGCATGTAATTTTAAAAGAAAAGGGTTTTGTTGAAAATAATCATGAATACTTGTAGAGGAATCTTTATGAAAATGAGGCGTTATGAAACCTTAAAAATCCATTCACGCCGTATAAGTTAAAAATAACATTTTTCTCATACTTTTGTCGGAAAAGTCAAAAAGTACCTTATAGGGTAAATAAAAGAAAGATTCCTTCCATACCATGGGGTAAAAGTCAAAATGGGTAAAAGGGAAATTAAACATAAATTAATACACTTTTATAAAACGTGGAAATGGATGGTAGCAATAACCCTAGTAAATACTTACGAATAAGCAATCTCGGATAAAAATGAGATTTACAAAATTATCCCTTACCTTAGGTCCGATATGCTTCGTACGTATCCGAACCCCCTGTAGAATTAGGACATGTGTTAGGGTAATAATAATATCATTTTTACCCTTAATTACCCTATTAACTTTTAATCGTGGTAAAAAAAAGTAAAAAGTTACTATTCACCAAAAATTATTTTCATCTCATTGAACCACATTTTAGTCCTTGATATTAACCATGTCTCTCGGATTTTCGAAATTCTACTCACAGAAGCGGTAAAATTATGTTTTAT
Organism: Viscum album; assembly: GCA_963277665.1. NCBI lineage: Eukaryota > Viridiplantae > Streptophyta > Magnoliopsida > Santalales > Viscaceae > Viscum > Viscum album. The sequence continues at coordinate 1,789,362,167 of OY728159.1, forward strand.
GAAAAATTCATTTTTTTAACTACCACTTAGTGGTTTCACTATTCATCAAAAAATGAAAGTTTCCAGAAAAATACCAAAAATTAGGCCCAAGATATATTTGATATTATGAAGTCAAAAATGATGTCTATTTTATCAAATTCAAAACATATCAGTTGCATTAATTAATTTAAAAATTAATTCCCTGTCGTCAAAACAAATATCATGTTCTTAAGAGATAATAACTATCAAAAGATTGACACTTGTTTATGTCTGGTTGAAATGTGAAATTACATCCAATGACCAACATTGTATTAAATTGTAAAAATATATCCTAAATATACTTTAAAACCACTCAAATTAATAATTTATCACTATTAATTATTTCGATTAAAAAGGTTGTTTTTAATTAAAATTTAGTAATTTTCACTATTCATCAGAAAATGAAAGTTATTCGAAAAGTACCAAAATTTCACCCTAAGATAATTTTGATATTCTGAATCCAAAAATGAAGTCCATTTTGAAAAATAAAATTTACAAAATTTCAAAAAGTGGTTATTACTATTCATAACGGCTAGTTTTAATAATATTTTAATAGCATATCGTTGTTTAGTGAAACTCGGTATTGCGTACTACACATGCTATCGAGGATGATCGCGATTGCATGTAATGCAAGGAAAGTAAGGGATGCGTGTTGTGCAAGCTCATTTTGGTGTAGCGTAGAACACAAGACATTAATGAAATTAAAAGAATATTTTTCATAAAATGTCGGGGTGTTACATTCTACATCCCTTAAAATGAATTTCGCCCTCAAAATTCGTCGGGGTTATAAATGGTTTACTACTCGAAAGTTTTTTAATAGAAACCCACATCGTAAAAAGGAATACCAAAACCAATATTTAAAAACAAAAGTATGAAATGTAACGGTTACCCAAATAAACTAATCACTGGGTTTCCACATAGGTGAAAATATGGATATGGAAGAAAAATCTAACCATCAAGTTCTGATGGAGAGTAGTAGAGAACATGGCTATGAAAGAGCCATAAATCACAAATCCATAGAATTGTGATGATCTAATGTACCATCTAATTTATCGAATATAAGGTCACTAAGGCAACATTTTTGGTTTTCAAGATCATTTCCCTAAAGTTGATGAATTAAAAAAAATACTTACATGATTTTGGTACAATATTACTGTTGTTCGTGAATTGAACAATTTCCACTTCATCCCTTAATGAAATGAAGTTGAATTTGTTATTCGTGATGTGTTATCAGATCATAGAATGATGGGTCATTCCATCTGTTTCAAACAAAAGGTTAGCAAAAGTTATAAGTCCATCATATGGTTAGATTAATCGTATATGGTTCCAAAAATTAACTTATAATTCATATATCATACCGGTTAATAAGATAAAACTAGTTTCTACTAACCAGGGACTTCCTGTAGGCCAGTGGTAGGCGATAAAAGCCAGTTTCACATCGGTTGTGGGTTCGATTCCCACAGCCTTGTCCGACGCGATGGGCTGTCGCCCATCCTGCAGGTTGTCCTTTTTCTAAAACTAAATTACTGTAACATCCCATCAATAATATCGAAAAAAGTTTTATCCTTAAAAAATACTAACTTATGTCCAACATAATCCATTCCAATCTTTAGGCTAATCCAAAATAATTCGGTCCAAGCTCATAGTATAAAGAAAATGATTACTTGAAATATCACATAACAATCACGTGAATGCCATCATTTATCCCCAATATATCATAAGATACATATTTTTGGTCAAATTACGAATATCTGAATACGTTAATCATGTATTCTCTTGAAGAATGAATACCCATTGAACCTTAGTGAAAATATTAATGCTTTCAAAATTTAACTCTTTCCACATACCAAAATCCCAAAATTTCTATATAATCAAACCATAATATCACTTATTCCTTATATCAGTCATGAGCTCATGAATACAAACAAACATTTAATTTTCTCCTTATCCCTTCATTATGCGCATATCATCTACATTCCAAAAATATCTGAATAACCTTTCATGGATACTGGTACCATTAATCATACAATTTCAAAACTCAAGGAAAGACAACAGTGTAACAATCCTTAGATGCCTCAACATTACACTTGATAGACATGTAATCATTCCACTACCTTCTTAAACCATTGACCGAGCTTCAACAATTCTTCCATATCACATATCATTTGTAGTCTCTTCAACATAATCAACATAAATACTACCTATACGACCGTTCTGATTCTCTTCATGAGACTTTTCGTTAGGGCATTGGTTTGCATAATGCCCGTACATTCCACATTTAAAACTTTTAACCATTGTTGATGTCGTGGAAATACCATTATCCTCATCTCTGGTGTTAACTGAACATTTTCCTTTGCACTTACTGGCATTGTGTCCTTCTTTTCCACACCCAAAGCATCTTCCAGTTCCTTTGAAACAATCTCCCCGATGCCTCTTCCCACATGATTTACATGAGGGAAATTGAACTTTCTTTCCTATATGATCATCATGAAACTCCATCTTTCTCTTATTAGCCGAGTCAGAAAACTTACCAAATTTGAGTTTATTGATCATATTATGAGATTGCTGATTCGGAATAATAATGATGTTTGGACTTCCAAATCCCATTTCATTTGGTTTCTCATGAAGATCATCATTCCATTGTCCATCATATCCTCCATTATCGTGAATCATCTTGTTTCCAGCCATTTTCTAAAACCCCAAAAGAATAGTGTGAGAGGGAAAAAAATCATAATAAAGGGGGAGTAACTTCAATATCTAACATCTTAGGTTTAATCTAATATCATTACCATAATTCTAGAACAATAACCTATACTTATACTTAACCTTAGGGACATCCCTAGACGTACCTTAGAAATATCTCTAGGGATCTCACTAATGTTTTCGCATCCTAGTTTCCAAAGGTTGACTAAACCTTTCCTTTGATACCAACTGTAGAGACCCAAAGCTTGACGTACATGGACATTACATTACTTTTTCGGAATACTTAATACATAACAAAAATAGACACACAAGGACCATAATAGTTTAGTGTCTTTGGAAACTTGGAATGTAATCTTCTAATCGCGGTGAAAGATCCTCAACATCTCCCATAAAGATCTTTCCCTTTTTTTCTTACCTAAAACCTTTCTTTATAATATGGGGAAAAGAAAACATAAAAAGGGAGAGCTCAAATGCTCAGTAAGGTAAATCATGGATAAAATAAAACATACCATATACATTTGAACTTAAAAACATGAACATAATGTTTAAACATCAAAATCTTGAGCAATGACATAAAACATGGAAGTACGTAAGGCATAGATCATAAAGAAACATTAATCATGATAAAATAGAATAGGAATAAAACATGTAATTGTGGAAACCATTAAGCACATGATATGATTTCAATATTATCCAAGGCATTGCTGCCAAGACCATCTTAGTGGACAAAGTCCCTTTCTGAATCGAGTTCACTCCTCGTTTCAGTCCTGTATTACTGAACCGGTTTAACTTACCTTTCCAGCCATGTCTATCTAATGAGATATAAATCTTTACCCAATGCATTGGAGGGATATATAGGTCCCACCCATCTCATAATTAAATCATTCTTACTTATGCCACAAAATAAGCATACATCATTCAGAATAACCCAATAAATAAAATGGGTTTCATAAACATCATCCCATAATCACATAATCCATATAAAATAAATGAATATCATTTCATAATAAGAAATTTGAAAACATGTAAATCATATAGACTTTATACTTGAAACATAAACATATGAAATAATGTCATCTTAGATGGAAAAAGGTTTTGATAAAACACTTGAAATGAATTCTTGAGGAAAATATCCTTTCTTCTTCAAAATCATTTTCTTTTCAAAAAAAATGGCATGTACTTTTAAAATAAAAGGGTATTGTTGAAAATAATCATGAAAACTTGTAGAGTAATCTTTATGAAAATGAGGCGTTATGAAACCGTAAAAATCCATTCATGCCGTATAAGTTAAAAATAACATTTTTCTCATACTTTTGTCGGAAAGTCAAAAAGTACCTTGTAGGGTAAATAAAAGAAAGATTCCTTCCATACCATGGGGTAAAAGTCAAATGGGTAAAAGGGAAATTAAACATACATGAATACACTTTTATAAAACATGGAAATGGATGGTAGCAATAACCCTAGTAAATACTTACGAATAAGCAATCTCAGATAAAAATGAAATTTGAAAAATTATCCCTTACCTTAGGTCTGATATGCTTCGTACGTATCCGAACCCCCTGTATAATTATTTAAATAACGTTATTTACTTATTAAATAATCATATTCATTTTTATGATATCATATATGGTTCACTTATGACTTTATATTACCCGTTCTTTTGTAAATTCCATGTTAAAGAGCGTTTTGGGTAAAATCATTTCATTTGTCATCCATGTTTTGACTTATAATTAATCATACGATTACTTAGATCATGATTACTTAATTACATAATATAAAACATGATTTATATATAATATATATTCATAATACACATATATATAATAGATCGATAACTGGAAAGAAATACACCGTTAATGGAGACGGTAGGCCGTACGTACGCCTGAACGCTGTTTTCGTTTCCTTATTGAGTTGAATGGAATTAAGTAGATGACATACATATAAATAAATCCAGTAGCTTTATAATTTCATATATTTCATTATTATTTCCTATATATACTTTATAATCATTCTTAAATGGTTAACATGGAGAATGAATCTCATCGCGTCGTGGAGCCGGTAGTCCGTACGTACGCATGAGCGATGATATCGTTTCCATAATTATTGAATTGAATTAGAGTGGATGATACAATATATCAGAATCAGTATGATGTTTTAATAACTATGTATAGTTATTCTTTACACCATTATACCCATCCAAGTAAGGTGATGTTGGAAAAACAGATTACACCACGGCGTGGAGACGGTATTCCGTACGTACGCATGCGTGGTGATTTCGTTTTCCATAGGATGGATAGATGATGAAATAGGGTTGTTTCATACTTATAATAACATATCAGTATATGATTGATACTGATGTTATTACTTCATAATGAAATAACTAAATAAGAATAAGTAGAAGAAGAAATAAAGTCGAAAGAATCGGTAACGGACATTACCTCTTCTTTGAAGCGCCTCTTTGAGACCTCCTCTTAGGGCACTAAAATTAGTCTTTGAAGAAAACCAGGACCTCTAGGATGTGTCTAGGGAAGTGGAGAAGAGAATTTGTCAGGGTTTGGACGAGATTGAAGGCTCAAAGTGTTGTGAGGAAGAGAGAGAGGAGGTTCTCTTTTATAAGGGAGGAGAGGGGCACCTTTGGAATAACTAAAAATATTATTTTATTATAAAGTCATATTTGGTTTTTAATAGCTCAAAATTGAGTTATTTCGAAGCTAAGGTGGGGATGGGTAGATATCCTATCATCCAATATAATCTGGACAAGTTTATTTTACTATTTTAACCTTATTATTTAGTTTTAACTTTAAGTTAGATAATTTTACTTTTACCATGTCTTTTTGTGTTTATACACTATAAGGTTAATAAACTTACTATAACAAGACAAACGAACCCCAAGTTGTTTATTATTAATATATATAACCTTATCTAAGTAATTTAGCCGAACCTTATATTTTTAAGAATAAAATAACAATTAATAATATAATATTTGTTTTAAAAACTATTTTATGTCAATTTTGACACTATTTAGTAATTTATTTTTTTGAAATTCATAACAGAATGATTAATTCGAAAAAAGTTAATTAAATCAATAATATCATGTCATATTAACCTAGAAAATTAGTTTAATTCATAAAAGTCTCAAATTACATTTATTTGGGTATTTATAACCTCAATTATGTCAATATTTCATTAATAAGATAATTACTGCATCATTTTTGTGTCATAAATAAATTAAATTATTTAAGTATAAAAATTAAAAATAAAATATCATTATGTAGGAAATATTTTTAGATTTATATTGAATAATTATAGTCTAATTTATCTTATGTATAACCCTATATTAAAAATGCTTTAGTTATTTAACTTTGATTTTAACTATTTTAACCCTTCTTTAAATAAATTGATAATAAATGTCCTAATCTAATCCAAGTGGGCCTAAATGGTAATATATTATTCCTAAGGTTGTTTTTGGTCGAATTAAACTTATCCAATAGAATTAGGACATGTGTTAGGGTAATAATAATATCATTTTTACCCTTAACTACCCTATTTACTTTTAACAGTGGTAAAAAAAGTAAAAAGTTACTATTCACCAAAAATTATTTTCATCTCATTGAACCAAATTTTAGTCCATGATATTAACCGTGTCTCTAGGATTTTCGAAATTATACTTACAAAAGTAGTAAAATTAAGTTTTAAGAAAAATTCATTTTTTTAACTACCACTTAGTGGTTTCACTATTCATCAAAAAAATGAAAGTTTCCAGAAAAATACCAAAAAATAGGACTAAGATATATTTGATATTATGAACTCAAAAATGATGTCTATTTTACCAAATTCAAAACATATCAGTTGCATTAATTAATTTCAAAATTAATTCCCGTCGTCAAAACAAATATCGTGTTCTTAAGAGATAATAACTATCAACAGATTGACACTTGTTTATGTCTGGTAGAAATGTGAAATTACATCCAATGACCAACATTGTAATAAATTGTAAAAATATATTCTAAATATAATTTAAAACCACTCAAATTAATAATTTATCACTATTAATTATTTCAATTAAAAAGGTTGTTTTTAATTAAAATTTAGTAATTTTCACTATTCATCAGAAAATGAAAGTTATCCGAAAAGTACCAAAATTTCACCCTAAGCTAATTTTGATATTCTGAATCCAAAAATGAAGTCCATTTTGAAAAATAAAATTTACAAAATTTCAAAAAGTGGTTATTACTATTTATAACGACTAGTTTTAATAATATTTTAATAGCATATCGTTGTTCAGTGAAACTCGGTATTGCGTACTACACACGCTATCGAGGATGGTCGCGATTGCATTTAATCCAAGGAAAGTAAAGGATGCGTGTTGTGCAAGATCCTTTTGGTGTAGCGTACAACACAAGATATTAAAAAAATTAAAAGAATATTTTTCATAAAATTTCGGGGTGTGACATACATTTTCATATGTTCCTAGTATAGATGTAAAATGAATTCACCAAAATTAGAAAAAGGATATTGATATAAAATTTTTATTTTTTTTCGTAATTTTTTATGATATCAATGAAATTTTTTACACCTCTTTTTTTGGTTTTGTGGTCATTAACTTTCTATTGACCATGTTCTCGATAACTCTCCATCAGTCTTTGTGTGTTAGTTTTCTCTTTTATATCCATGTTTTCAATTCCCACCTATGTTCTGCTATGTTGAAACCTATTTATGAGTTTCTTTAAGAAACCATAATGTTTCAAAATTTCCCTATTAAGTTGAAGTTTTATTATTCATTTATAAGATGTTTGTTTCTAAGAAAGAATTTTCAAATTGAAAATCTTCATTGACCGAGATAAATTTTGAGGGTAAAATACATTTTAAAGGGGGGGGGGAGGTAGAATGTAACACCATGAGATGTTTTGAAATATTTTTTTTTCAAAAGAATTTAAGAATTTTTATATTTTTTGTTACAAAAAACACTAATTATATATTTCATTATATGAAACATGAATTTTATCTTACGTCACATGAAATAATGATTTTCATTGAAAGTGTTTATGAAATGTGGCACCGAGCTTCAGTAAACCTTGAAATAATATTATTTTATATATATCTGTTAAAACCAAGCTATTAAATAGGAAGGCATGAATAGTATTAACAAATTGATGAAATATACATATAAATGAATTAATAAATATAATTTTTTTTATAATATCTTAGTAAAAAATCAATCAATTTTTTTGTAAAGTAATTATATTCATAAAGAATATGTTTTCTTCAAAAATGATTTATATTCCTTTTTATGAATTTTTATAATTTATTTACTGATATTTTAGATAATTTATTTGATAAAATGAACTGTTTTTATTGAAATCATCATGAAAAAATTTACTTATGATGATTCATTGGGATTTTTTAGAAAATATTAATTTTTTAGTGAATAGTGAAACTACGAATTTTTATAAAACTATCATTTATTTTGGATAAATTAACTAATTTAAAAGCCCATTATGTTTTAAATTAAAATAAGTATTATTTATTTATATTTAATACACTAAATTAATTTTGAATCAATTTTATATTGGATTTTAGTATATGTTTATTTTTGGGTTAGAAAAGGTTTTTTTCTCAAAACAATTTTAATGTGCATAATGTTTATTAATTTTAATTAATTAATATATTCCATAATGAGGAATGTAAAAAATGATACTTATATATTATAAATAGTTAAATTTGTATTTATATTCATACAATTATTATTATTATACATATATTTAATATAAAATCATCTTGTGCTTGAAAAATATGCTTCTTGAAAACTTGTTTTTCCATCACAATTGCGGGTTTTGTATTAAATATATTTTTTTTCACTTTTATAAAATTTATATTATAAAAAAAATTAAATATTTAAATAATCCTTTCAAACTTAAATTATGGTGGATTTATGATAATTTTATGAAGGGGTAAATTTTTTGATGAATAATGAAAAATATTGAATTTTAATAGAAAACTGCCTTTTAGATTAAATTATTTATAAATTTAAATTATAATTATAACTAGGTTTAAATTAATATTAGTTAAATAATATATATATTAATACAATTTAGTTTATTTTAATCTTTTCATTTATGAATTTTGATAAATTTTTTTAAACTTTTCAATAATTTTCCTCTGAAATCCTACTTTCTTATCGCGTTTGTGGGATTAATTTTAAATTAAAATTTTACACTTATGTGAAATAAATTTTTAAAATGAATTAAATTTTATAAATATTTATAATTTATACTGTATAATAATTTCAGCTTAATTTATGACCAAAATTAATAGTGAAGAAAATAAAAATTAATTACCGCAGTTACGATTAAAATAGGTTTACCTAGGGTTAAACTAAAATGATAAGGGTTAAAATGACCTAAAAACTGGTATACAATATATTTTATTGGAATATATCAGAACTATAATATTTATATCTAAATAATATTATATCTTTAGGTATTTTGGCCTAAGAAAAACATTGGTAAGACCTTTTATTTTCAAAATATTAGAAGTGCATCACTCACATTATTTATAAAAGGCAAAAAATATCCTCTCTTCATGAAACTGTAAAACCATTTTGGTTTATAAAATACATAACCAAATAACTTACCAAATTCCATACTATCTTCCTAGAATTTTTATTTTTACAAAAATCAACCTAGGATGAATTTTTGTGCAAACCTAAGGAGGATACCTGAAGAAAAGGTAATGTTCTTCAACGAGTGTTTTTATTTTATCTCTTCCTCCAAATCATTAAATTATCATTAAATCCTGATTATATAATAACATAAATATCTTCAATAAAATTATATTTTATTATTTTATGATAATTAGCTAAAAATATATACACTTTCATCAAATGGGTTATGAACTCATCATTCATGTGTATGGAAGACTTCCACCTCATGAACTGATGTCATTCATTTTTTATTACCACCTATCATGGTTGTGTATTATGATGAACATAATGTATTTATATAATATTTATACCATAATTATATGTATTAATTCATTATATCCTATATACATATTTTCTTTCCATTCTGAAGGGAATATGATAACGCCGTTTGTGTGTATGCCAAACTACTGCCTCGTGAAGCATGTGATACATTTTTTCACAAATTCTTTATGTGGAAGATAATAAGGATAAAAACATGTTATATACATGAAATAATGATAATATTAATTACACATTCATTATCTTGAAAATATTATATATTATTTTATTTCTTACACTGTTACTCACAGAATGATGATGACGTCGTTCCTGTAAGTGGGAACTAGCACCTTCAAGAACCGATGTGACTCTCTCTTCATCACCACGACACATTGATGATTTTATAAGTAAATTTAAAGAAATATAATAGAATTTATGGTATTATCATAATTATAGAAATATAATATATTACTTACCTCCTTTCTATAATGATCACTAAAAGGGGGAAATGTTACACATGCATACGTATGACTTACAGTCTCCATGAATATAACACACTTCTTATCTCAAAACCATTTTTAATTATTTTTCACAAAACATTAATTTATGTATAAATATGATTAATATTTCATGATAATTAATTTTTTGGATATTATGTAACCATTATCAACGTTATAGTACCAAAAATAAAAAATCAAAACATATATGAAAAATAAGGAAATTATTGTCCGAAATGTGAATTTAATAAAGAATTGTTAATAAATAGGTAATAAATTGTCATAAGTAAATAATATATGGTATTATATATATAATTATGTTTCTATATTGTATTTATAATAAAATTACATTTATTATACAGGAGGTTTTAATGTTTACAAAGTAAGTTGAGACTTAAGGTAAAATATTTCCATCTCACTTTTTATTTTCTATGAGACACAATCCACATTCACCACATGTTTTTTATATGATGTATGTAATTAAAATTAAATTATTTAATTATTATTATCCTTAAAATTATGGTTATTTACAAAATAATTTTAGGATCCATATATCATGGGGTTTACAAATCAAAAGTTACCAAAGCAGTAAGAGATTTTGTCTCGATTTTCCTTCTATGAGACATATGATTATATTGTGAACCTATCTTATTTTATGAGGTGTATATATAGAACATTTAATATTTTATATAATGAATTAATTTATTCTCATGATATTTTATGTTTCATTTAATGATATTATTTCATGGTGATTATGATTCAATGTTACCAAAGTGGTAAGAGTTTTATATTATAATCTCAAAATTTTTGGGATTGTTTATGATTTTGTCTCCAACATTGAAATATTATGTTATAACTCGCAATAATTCTAAATTTTTTTATCCTCCTATATTTATTAATTATTTTCTTTCAATTTATAGTACCATTTTAAACTATTTGGTACTTAATATAATTTAGAAAATGATTTTAATAAAAATCAACATTATTTATCTCTTCGGTCAAAAACATATTTTCTTCCAAAATCATGTTTTGTAAAAAGGTTTTCAATTTTATTTAACCTTTAAAAAATGTTTTATTAAATAAAATTTTAACCATTTTATCATTTAAATGTTTTTAAAAGGATTCTATATTTCATTTTAAAAACAAATCCCCACTGGATTTTACCAAAAATGTGAAAAGAATGTTTTTTTGATATGAAAGACTTAAACTATAATTCCTTCTGTCATAACCTATGAATGATTTAAAGCTTCAATTACATGTTATCAGAGTAATTTTAAAATTAAATATCTTCCAATATTTTTAGGATATTTTAATATTCTAAAAAAATGATTTCAAATTTAAAAAGAATTAAAAATTGGTTTAAAAATTGTTTTTCAATGTTAGAAGGCTATTTTCCTCCAAAAAATGTTTTAAATTATTTTCAAACCTTATTTCATATGTTTTAAAGTTTATTTTCAAATAAAAGTACTTTAAAAATGTTTTTTATTTCAAAAAGTAATTTTCAATGAAAATTTATCTTCCTTAAGAAACGTTCCAAGTAATCTTCTAAAATCATTCCATATCTAAGATGACATCTTTTGATGTTAATTATGTTTTACTGAGAATATGATCCAAGGATTCCATTATTATTATTTGTCTAAATTTTTTATTTTTATGGTTAAATTATTTTTATAAAACCCATTTCTATTTTACGTATTATACCATGGTATAATGATTATGAAACTTTCTACTTTTCATGAGTTATGATATATTGAAATGACATAATGATTTTGAAACCTGTATCTTTTATAGAGCTTAAAATATGATGGAATGTTTATGAAACCCATTTCATTTCATATATTAGGATATGTTTAATGTTTATTATCACGTGAAACATATATGTATGATAGTTATTATGTGATGGGTGAGACCAATACACTACTATTAATTGAGGATATCGCCACACTTATATAGACACAATTTAATAAAACCATGGCTATAGATTAAGATACCCAGAAGAGTCATAAAATACCCATGGCGATATAACTCCAACCCCACTCTTATCTTTATCCCACCCCAGATTTTCCTTAGTTTCGATATCTACTCCCTGTGAGTTGACAACACTCCTCACCCGATGCTTCCACACAACCTCCCGCCACCCTCCTATGTAAATATGGCCACCCAACCTCGAGAAAATCCTCCACTAATGATGCAACCACCCAACCTCCCGGTGATCATTTTCTTTTGACATGGCTCCACCTCTGCCTCCACATTTTGGCCACCCACCTCCTCCACTCACCATTGTATAATGTATTTTTAATCCCGACACATTCCAGTCACCCATCCATATATCACCGATGGGCGTTTTATGACTTACAGCTTACGAGTGGCCTTATATAAGGTGCATTAGGTTTTCTTTTATATTTACTTATATTTGTTATATTTATGATATTGAGGTCACAATTAACTATTAGTCTCTTTAATACAAAACCACTTATATATGAACTAAGACAGTTCTAATTCCTCACATGCCCAATGAATTCTAGCATAGAAAAGCGTTTCTTTAAATTCAGATCCACAACCTCTTAAATATTCATAGGGAAAGATTTATTTTTTACTATTTATTGTCTCCTTAATTGTCACATTTTTCTTTGATGGGTTTTATTTGTTTTCACTTATTTAATCAGGTATGATTTCTTGGATTTTTTGTCTTATTTTTATTTTATTTCACTATCTTGTAATGTTTAAATATTTAAATGATAGAAATTAGAAGTTTATTACTTTGGTTAATGTAAACCTATGCTTCATAGTGATGGATATATGACATTTCACAATATTATTGAATTTGTTGATTTGAAGTAATGATTGGAAGATTTAATAAAATGAACTTTGAGTTATCAATTTTTTTATAGAAAATCATTTTCCCATATAAAGAAAATCCAATACGATTATGATGACTCACATAGAACATGTATGTTATGAAACTATAATGTGATAGATTCATAGGATATTGTTTCCCATAGGGTCTTCTTGATTTCCCATTGGGTGTTTAGAATTATGTTTTTCTTCTAGAGGTTAATCCACACTACCCTATAACTCCATACCAATTATTATAAAAATAACACTTTGGGTTATGAACTTGTTAAAATAAATGTTTACGCAAACCTTGATTTATCAATGTATTTAAAATAATAAGGATTTTTTCCATATTGTCTTTTCAACTCCTTATGCTTATAACCATTGGTTGTAAATATTGATTATTGATTTCCTTGGTACTCCATTTTTCTCTACATGTCCTTCCTGGATGGATCTTGATTTTTTCCTTATGTTTAGTAACCTTTTGAATGTTAATAGTTTTTACTTATATACTAGAAGTGTAGGGGATGATAAATCTATTATAAAATCTATTAGAAAGAAGAATTGGATTGATATTTCATTCCATATCCATATTAAACTATTGAATACTCCTTGAAACATTGGGTGTTCATTAGATGTTATAATTATCATCAGTTCATAGTGTCACATATTTTCATGTTATACATTTAAGAGAAAAAGTCTATAAAAAACTCTTAAAAAAATACACAATTGAGAGACCAATAGGGATATAGTTGGTGATTAATTCACTTTTCTTAGCACTAATTATCTCATAATGGAGGTCAATTCTTTAATTATAGACTCAAGTAAATGTGAGTTAAATTTTTTTTACCTCATGCACACTTAGTATTGGTACATGTATAATATTTTTGATATTTATAAGAGACCTTCTCTTTTAAATTCTGGGACCCAGTTAAATATTTTTCCATGAGAGCTCCACCTGATGAAGAATCCAATAGGTTACTATCACTGTTCAGAAGATCTTGATATAATAAGTTTAATAAATTATGATCATATATGATGGTTTAATGTTTTTGACTAGTATTAAACTTCTATAACATATCCTATTACCCATAAAGAGCTTCTCCACTAGATTTTATTATTCTATAAATCTCATTTTTGTACTATGTGCTCTGTGAATTAGAGAATTAGTTTTAAAGAATGTCTCTCTATGGCTCATACTATCTTGTGACCTATCTAGGTTATATTTTGTTCATCTATTCCTTTTTTGAGACCTCTATAGTGAATGAAAATTCATTCCATTTTATTTGATCTTATGAAATTTCTATCATTTTTAAGGTAATTCACATGGTGCCAAGTTTATTCAAGTTCTTATTAGGTTCTTTACCTACCAAAAAATGAAAAATATTAAAAATTTATATTAAACCATGATTTAACTCAAGGTCTACTAGATTATTTGGAAACACCAATTGGGTTTTTTAATAGTTAAATGTTTGGGCACAAAAATATCTAATCGGTTGATTTAATTGAGCTAGGTTATCTTCCATATTATCACCATTTATTAAAAATATAGATGTTTTTGAGAACTAAGAATTTTTAATAAAATAGTAACAAACTCTATCTAAAGAATAAATGATTCATAAATTTATAATTCAAGATAGGGGAGTTCTCTCAACTTGTCGATCAAATCCAAAGAGGTTATTTTATTTAAATCTGATCAGGTGATGTAAAAATTTTAGAGAAAAAAACTTAATAGAAAATAATGAAGGGTGGGGGTAGGAGGGTGAATGGGGATGTGGGGGTGGGGGTGCAAGGGGAAGTGGGGGTGGGGGTTTCAGTGGGGGAAGGGGGTGTAGTGGGGGCAGGGAGTAGGGGGAAGTGGGGGTGAAATCATAGTATTATAATTTTTTTAATTATATTTATTAAAAAATTTGATTTTTTATTATAAAATACATTTGAATTGTTTTGTTTTAGATTATAATTTTTATGTAATATAGAGGGATAATGCTTTGTTTTTTTAATTTTTTTTTGTCTTTCTTAAATAATTACTTTAGGTTACTTCATTTCATTTTTATTTTCATTGTTTCAGTTTAGGTTGGGTTGTCTCGATTCAAGTGGTGTTAGTTTAGTTCCATTTTATTTGGATTAGGCCAAATCAATTTGGTTTAGTTTAGGTCTATAACATTAGGTTCTTATTCTAGTGAAATAATTTGGTTAGATTCCATTGATTTATCTTGATCCTCGTAGATTTTATTAGGTTTGATTTAAACTAGGTTTTTTTCTCAATTATAGTAGTATTAGTTATATTTTCTATTTGATTTGGATCAGGTCACATCTATTTTTTTAGTATAAGTCTGTATATTTTGGTTCTTCTTAGTTTAGTGAATCAATTTGGTTTTATTATTTATATTAAGTTAGAGTATTTGGATCAAAATGGATTGGATTATTGGATGATGTAATCATTGGTGAAGGTAATTTTGAGTGTTATAATCATGTGGAATTTGATGATGGTTTGTCTATTTTTGGTTTAGGGTTTTCATGATTCAATGAGGAAAATGGCGTTTCAGGTGAAACTAGTTCAGGATTCACAGTTTTCAGTATCACTGGTCTAGAATTAATGATATGGTGATGGACATTGAAAATGGTGAGTTGATTGATATAAATGTGGATAGATCATGTATGGAGGAATTCTATAGATCACTTAAGTGGGCTGGATTTATTGTTGTTTTTACAACAATGGATAATTTGGTTGTGTATACACTACTAGAATTTAGATTTGGGTGGCCTGGTTAATATTTAACATATTTAAGTTATATAGAATATGTATTTTTTGTTTTTCATGAAGCATGTTATATATGGTTAGAAATAAATATGCTCAATGAATCATTTTTATGTAGATAGAAGTATACAATTTCCTGGTGTCCTTATTCTTCATCTTCTTCATTTGAACTTTAGACAAATTAAATTCTTAGGATCTATTTAACCTTGAATTTATTTTCTGGTCTATGGTTTATTTTATGTTGTGGATGGGGTGTGCATGGGTTGTGCTGGGGTTGTACAAGGTGTGCAGGGGGTGTAAGGGGTGTGGTGTGTGTGGGGGGGGGGGGGGTGGAGGGTGTGTGCAGGGGGGTTCATGGTGTGTTCAGGGGGTGGAGGGTGGAGGGAGTGTGTGCAGGGGGAAGGAAGTGTGCAATGGAGGGGGTGGAGGGGGTGGGGGGGGGGGTGTACAGGTGTTGTTCATGGGGTGTGTAGGGTAAAAGGGTAGGGGCGTGTGCAGGGGGTGGAGGGAGTGTGTGCAAGGGGTGTGCAGGGTGTAGGGTGTGAGGTGCAGAGGGAGTCTGTGTAGGGACAAGAAGTGTGAAATGGAGGGGGGGGGGGGTTGTATGGGCTGTGCTAGGGTGTGAATGGTGTGTGTGATGGGTGTGTTCATGGGGTGTTTAGGGTACAAGGGTTGGGGTTGTGTGGGTGAGTGCACAGAGGTGTTTAGGGAGTGTGTGAAGGGGGGAAGGAAGTGTGCAGTGGAGGGGGAGGGGTGTACAAGGGTTGTGCTAGGTGTGTAGGGGGAGAATTTGGGTTCACCATGCCGCGTTTTTCAAAAACGTGTTTCTAAAAAAATAGTTTTTGTTTCTTATTTAATATATTGTTTTTAACAAGAAAGTGAGGTTTTGGAAAGTCAAAGTTTTGGAATGTGTTTTCTTTGATGAATGGGTTTTGTTGAAATTTTCCCCATTATTAATGATCAGGTTATTTAGTATTGGGATTTACATACTAATATGAATATTATTTTTTCGTTGTTGGTTATGGATTCATGTATCATTTATCATGTATAGTTAACACACTAATAATTTATATATATATATTTATATAACAAGTCGTTATATCACATTTCGTTTCCCACTATTTCTTTACAGGTAGTTTTTTATGATGAGGCTGGGTCTATCCACCACCATAAAATACAGTGAGTTCAACATCAGATTTAGGTAAGTTTTATTCCGTTTTTATTTTTTGGTCCAATTTTAATTAGGTTTTTTTTTGGGTACCTTATATTTTTTAGTGCGTTTTGGATCTCGCTAAGGTGGATTTGAGTCACTGTTGATGAAGGCTTACATGTGTTTTCATAGGTAAGAATATACATATATATGTTCCCCCTTTATATATATTCACTCATGGAAGTATAAATATATATATTGGGGCTTGGAATGATTATATATAAATATGAAAAATGAACACATGTGTAAGTGTAAATGGGTATATGAAAGTATAAACATATATCTAAGGACCCCTTTGTGCATATTTGGCCATGAAAATATGTATATAATGGCGAAATGTCATTATATATATGTGTGAAGTTTCATATGCGTGCAAGTTGGAAAAAAGGAATATTCGAGTTATCGTTGTCAAAAGCAGTGTGCCTTGATGTTGAGGTAGGTTCCCTCCGCCTAACCCTTTAATTTTAATTATATAATTTCTTGGTTGTTTTAAAAACTTGTTTCCATAATTTCTTTATTGTTTTAAAAACTAGTTTTATTATAACTACTAGATTTTTTAAGGTAGAATTTAATAAGAATATAAAGATTCTATGTTTATTCGCTAATAAAATTAAACTACGATGAAATTTTATTAGATGATTTGAATCTAAAAATACCTTAAAACAGAAGTATTAACACCCACCCATAAGGATAGAAATTTATTTTTTCTGATCTATGTGAGAAATTATACATGTATCTCAACATATATATTTTTCAAGTAACTTTATCCTCTTTTATTAGGAAATAAATAAAATACATGCCATGAAACAATACGTTTTAAAATTCCATACCCTTGGAGAAATCCCTTCCAAAATTAACATAATAAGGAACTTCTATTCTAGTTCTAGGTTTTGTGAAAGAATATTCATGATTGTATGGGATTAAAATGGATTTAATATAGCATCTAATGGAAGAAAAAACTCCCCATTCTCTATATTAGAAATAAACATGAATTTCTTTTCATGTGGTCAGTAGAAAATTTTAGCCACCTAAATAGTAGGAAATGAAATTTCCTTCACATTAGAGATTAAAGTGTCCTCATTTTTAGAAAACATGATGTGATAATTCTTATAAAAATCATAAAATTACATGAGTCGAGATACTCCTCTTAGTGACCTAAATGAAAATTGTAGAGATATTCTCCTTGAAAACATAGAATTCATAGATCCATGACACTCTTTTTGGTAGCCTAAAATTCATTTGGTCAAGGTATACTTTTTGAAAGTACAAAATTAATTCATCTAGTATATTCCACTTGGAATCCCAAATTCCATAAGCTAAGATACTTCTTTTAGAAACTATAAAATCTTGGTTTGAGAATCTCCACCAAAAAAATTGTGACTAGATTTTTGGTACTTGTTTATTAACCATATTATCCAATCCAATGGTATATTCTACAAGTACATAAAGTAAATAGTTTGGTATATTATATGTGACCTAATTACCCTATATAATAGAAATATGATCCTTGCATATATTACATGAAATGAGATGAATTTTATGGTGTTTCACACTCAATGAATAAGAAAAAATTAGGATCTCCATGTGCTATAATATATATCATAAATCAAGTGGTGATGAAACATTAAAATTGTTTCCCAATCTAGTTACAAGGTGGTGAGAAACCTCCCACTATGATTAGACTATGAATTTCATCAATTTATGGAGAAAATGTTTCTCCCGTAATGAGATCAATATAGAAACCTCAAAAAGACACTTTTAGAAATTTAATTTCATAATATCTGATTCAACAAGAAGTAGATTAAAAATTAATATACATGCAAAAATTAATTGTCATTTTATGTTGGAAATATTTTTTACTAAATCCCAGTTAGTTTATTGGTATAAGGTGTAACAGTTTAGGAGAATAACCTCACATTCCCCAACTCCCATGACCTTAAATTGACCACCTTATATCTCACACCATGATATGTATCCCTTGACATGTACTGATATGAAAACCTACATATACAACTACAATTACCTTATACATACCTATAAATTTCCTCTACATATCCACAAATTACAAAACCCATACCTGGGTGTCTCTAGTTTTCTAGATTTGTTACCGGTAATAGATGCATGAAGATGATGGTTTTTTCCCTTAAAAATCCCCCTAGCTCCTCATTTTCAAGAGTAATGATATAGTGAGTTGCTCCAAGAGATCCTTAGAAAATATTTCTCCAACTTATAAGCCATAATATTCTACTAATTTCTATAGGTTTTATCTTAATAAAAACCAATGGGAGTGTTTTTTAGAAATTCTTAGCCTAGTTTTATAGCTATTTTAGAATTAAAACCATCTTGGAAACATTCTCATACCTAATGGGATGATATAGGTGATGAAATATTCACCCAAAATCCCTAAATTCATATTTCTACCCAGGAAATATTATGTACATCAATTTAGATTCCCATCCAGGAACTCTTTATTTGGAGGAAATACTTGGGCATTGATCACACAAAACCCCATCATATGGGTTTCCAACCATGTATGATTTAACCAATTGAAAATCTATCATCATAGTGAAACTTAACTTAATTATCATTCCTAGTTTCCCATTCACACATTCAACTCACCTGAGCTATCAATTAGTTAGGTTTCAATCATCATGATGGCAACCACCTAAGCACCAGTTCACCCATGTCACATACCAGGGTTTTCAATCCCCACAATCACCTCTTTGAGTTGCTTTCTGAATATGGGGGGGGGGGGTAAATTCAATGTGTAAATTTCTATATGGAGATAAATTTGGTGGTTAGAGGCATCCCTAGATAGATTATGTTTTAGAAGATTGTTTTGGGTCCAATTATTAAGGAACATTCATGTTTTATTTTTATGCAGATGTTGTGGGAGGATTTGAGGTAGTTGTATGCTCTTTCCCAAAGGTAACATGTAGTAGGAAACTGCAGGTTTGTGGGATATAGGAAGCTACAGGTTTTTTTGGCTTGTAGGAAACTGCAGGGAGGGGTAGGGGGTGTGTAGGGGGGATGGTTGGGGGTGGGGGGTCAAGGGTGTGTGAAATTATGAGGGGGCAAGGGGTGGGGGGGCAAGGGGCATGGGGAGGGGTTCATGGGGGGAGGGGGTGGGGAAGGGGGGTGTGAAAGAGATGGGGGTGTACAAGGGCAGGTTGAGGGGGGAGGGGGTATAAGGGGGCTGTTCAGTGGGGAGGGGGAGGGGGTGCATGGGGTAGAGGGTGCAAGGGGAGAGGGGTAGGGGTGTAGGGTGAGGTATGATGGTGGGGTGCAGTGAGAAGGGGGAAGGGGGTTCAGGGGTCAGGGGATGGGGTGGAAGGGGGGAGGGGTGCATAGGGTAGGGGGATGGTGCATGGGGGGAGGGGTGGGGAGGGGGTGTGCAGAAGTAGGTGGGGGTGAAAGTGGGAGGGGTTGGGGGTGTGTAGGGGGAAGGGTGGGAGGGGATTGGCTGCAAGGGGGTGTGCAGTGAGTAGGGGGTAGGGGTAGGGGTGCAATGGGAGAGGGGATGATGGTTGGGTGTAAGGGGGGATGTGCAAAAGTAGGGGGATGAAAGGGGGAGGGGCAATGAGGTGTGCTGGGGGTAGGGTGAGGGGGGGGGGGGGGTTGTGCAAGGGGGTGTGAAGTGAGGAGGGGGTAGGGGTGAGGATAGGGAAGGTGGGTTCAAGGGGCATGAGGAGGGGTACAAGGGGGGGGGGGGTGTAAGGGGAATGGGAAGTGGGTGTTCCAGAGTAGGGGTGCAAGTGGGAGGGGCAGGGGTTGTACAGGGGGAGGGTTGGTGGGAAGGGTGGGGGTGTGATGTGAGGAGGGGGAAGGAGGTGAAAGGGGTAGAGGGTGATTGAAAGGTGTAAGGGGTGAAAAGGGTAAGGGGGATGGTGCAGGTGGGGTGCAAGGGGGAGGGGCGGTGGGGTAGGGGGTGCAAGGGGGGAGTGGTAGGTGGTGTGCGTGGGGGGGGGGGGGGGGGTGAGGAGGGAGGGGGGGGGGGTGCATTGGGGGTGTGCAGTGAGGAGGGGGAGGGGGGTGCAATGGGGGTGTGCGGTGAGGAGGGGGGAGGGGTGTGCAAGGGGGGGGGGGGGTAGGGGGTGTGCAAGGGGGGATGGGTAGGGGGTGTTTAAGGGGGAGGGGGTGCAAGGGAGGTGTGCAGTGAGAAGGGGTAGGGGGAACAAGGGGCTGGGGAGGGGGGGAAGGGGGTTATTTAGTGAAGGATGCAGGTTGCAGGTTGAAGGGTGTAGTGTAGGTTTTATGTTGCAAGGGGGGAGGTGGTGGGGTAGGTGTATGTAGGATTAGGGGGTGCAAGGGGGGAGGGGAAGGGGATGTGAAGGGGACAAGGGGTGGGGGTGCAATGAGGGTGTGTAGTGAGGAGGGTACGGGTGGGTGGGAAGAGGGAGGGGTGAAAGGGGGGAGGGGTGTAGTGCAGATTGCAGGTTGTGGTAGATCTGCATTTTTTCCAAGAAAGAAATATGTTGCCACGTTTATAAATTGTAGACATAGAGATGTTGCTTTTTTTCTTTTGAAATGTGCAGTCTATTCCCACGGTTCTAAACTATGGAATTAGACCTATTTCCATGGTTTGAACCATGACTCTTAGCCTAGTGACATAGTTTTCAAATTGTGGAAAAAGATTTTAATGGAAACTACTTTCTACTACGGTTAAAACCATGACTATAGGATTTTCCCTATATCCATACCAATACCAGCCACAGTTCATTAAACTACGACTGTAACCTATATCCATAGTTCCAAATTGTGGCTATAAATGTATTTTGTAGTAATTATATCTCCCTCAAATGAATTGGGTAATGATTTATAGTACATGAGACAGACATGATTAGAATAGGCATTAAACCAGGGTCAGTAAGGGGCTTTGTCTACTATGATGGTCTTAAGAGTGATCCTTGACTACTATGATAGTTTGGGGAGTAAACCCATACCCTTTTGATAGCCTTGGTAGTGAGCCTTGACTATTATGAAAACGATTTTCTATTCTTATGAACATTACACAGTTCTATGTGTTATGAAAACATTATACTCTGATGGATCACATTATTTAATTTTATGATGATTCATATCTTATGAAATTCCAATATTTTTTATGACTCATGATTATGATCTATGATGTGCAGGGTATGGTTTTTAATTTTTATTCTTGCGTTCTCAAACACCTATGATAATGTTATTCTTATATATCTTCATTTTTTACCCTTACCAAGAATATGAGATCCCCATTTCGTATGTTTCATTTCCTTAGGTTATGAAGAAAGGTTTAGGTAGGGTATTTATAAAAGGAGTACTTAATGGGAAAATCTTTATGGGAGACATTGAAGATATTTTAGGAAATTAGAAGATGATGTATCTATTCATTGAAGGAACTAAACTATTACGTTCCGCAAACATGTGTATGTTGAATGTATTTAATATTCATCTAAAAATATCTAATATTCATGTATTAAAAGGCCAGGTAGCTATTGACCTAGTGACCCCTTGAGTTTTGAATCAATATTTTATATGAGTCAATTCCTATTTATTTGTGAGGGTGACCCATTAGAGGGGTTAACCTGAGTTTATTAATGATTTAGAGGTAAAAATAAGATGCAAAAAACTTGAGTGTGAGCACTTTTTTTTATCAAAGAGATTGTTTGAGTGTAGAAACCATCATACACATATCCCTATTAACTTTGGATTTTCTTTAAAAGCGCAATTAAAGCATGGGTAGATGCTCATGACTTGTAATGACACCAAATGGAAGATAATCATGTGTTTGGCCTAGGTGTGGGTGGAATGTCATGATTTGGGATAAGAACATATGGGATGTTCTTGGATTGATGAACTAACATGATATGGTGAATGGTGAATGGTTTTGGCATGTTATCCTAGTTTTATGATGCATGATTCATGGGATTATGAGTAAATAATCATTGACTGGGTCGTATAAGATCATATCCCCATTGTGTTTCAAGAAGATCGATGGAGAAACACACTATTTATGTGTTTGACCTATTGAATTTTAAATCAGTTATGAAAATGAGTGGGATGAAGATAGATTATGTTTTTTTGAGTTTCATTGGGTTTGGTAGACCTTAAATCTGATAATATTCGCTCAAGAGGGGTATCATGCATTTGATTGTGATCAAAATCAATCAGGTTGTTCCATTGAGTAGTTTGAGGTTGTTAACCTTATTAAGGATGTAGTTTCAATGGTTTATGTGTATAGTGTTCCCTTGAGTGAGGAACGTGAATTAAAATCATGTTTCATGTTTGTGCTTAGGAATGAGTGGGGTAGCCACATCCAGACATTATGTTCAAGAAAAGATAGTGTATGGGATTTGTTGATCATAAAATTGATCATATGGACTAATGTTTAGGACCCACCTATGGTGGGAAGAATCGTGTTGGTCATGGATGTTTGAACCTCGTTCTTAAAGGATTATTGGTGTGTCAAATTGATCAATAGAATAGTTTCTTCACATTAAGATATCAATGAGAAAGTGTAAATGAAATAATCCTGAATCCGTATCAAACACTTAGTGTGAGTTGGGATGTGATCTTGGATAGAGTCTGAGTATAGGAATCAACACTAGGATGATTTTGCAGTAATTCAACCATAGGTTAGATTAGTGTAATAACAATTATTTTTTTATGGAAGAGAAAAATGGTCAATTTTTTTGGGTGGTTTTTCATCTAATAAACTTCAATGACAGATGAATATTGACTTCAGTGAGAATGTTCATTCAATAAAAGAATTCATCTAGAATTTAATACATTGTGATCAGGTGTATTTATAGAATGTTGGGAATAAATTCCAGATTTTTTAATGGAAGTATATGGAGGGGTATGATCATTCGTTTTTATAATAATTCAATATGGTGGAATACAAACAATGTTAGGAAAATCAATTGATATGGAACAATAGTGTTTGAGGAATTATTTGCGTCTTTGAGAGAGGACAAGATGTTTTAGATTATATATGGACTACGGAGACTCATCTATTCAGTTCAGAATAAGGAATAAGGATTTGTAGCAATGATGGATTAATTTTTTCTTTTATTTTTGGGTGTGGGTATTGGAAATAAATTTGGGAGATCATTAGGATGCCAAGATTTTGTTTTGACTGGAATTTTTAAGTATGAAGGGTGATATAGCTGAAATTTTTCCCTTTTCAGATAGTTCCTGTGGTGAGGCTGAACCATATGCTTGATGATCAATTGGAAAAGGAAACCTAATGTGTCTTGGGATATATGAGTGAGGGTTAGTTATGTATTGTATTTTTTGGTAATGAATTTGAGAAATGGTTTGTGTTTTTTTGGAATGAGTGACTTATATGGGAGTTTTAATATGGATGCGTTCTTGCATTCAGTGATGGAATAAGGCTGCTTGGCCATGAGTTTATAACTTATGTAGGTCATGTGATATGGTTGGATTACCATTGTGTATTCATGAGGATGAGAAGATTTATAGTGGGGAGATTATAAAACCTCATTTTTTTTACATTCCTATGTAATTCAATTGAAATTTAAATTATTGAATTAGTTGGTTGACACTTTTGAACCAAGATTTAGATGAGAATTATGATTATAAAAACCTCATAAAAGAGTTATTTTGTAATTGATTAGATTCATAGAGGGAACATGGGAGGTTTGGGATGCATCAGAAGAAGGTTAGGATGAAAGGAGTTGTAGCCTAAAGCCACCATCCAGCTGGTGGCTTGGGTAGTGGCCCTGTATCCCTCCAAGGCCCATCATCTGATTAAGGATCCATCATCCGGCTAGTGAGCCTCACTGTCCATCCAGGGGTGTTGGAGGATATTTTTTAATGGGTAAAAACTATTAATTGATGTTTGGTACCCCCTCTATCTTATGTAGAGGGGGGGGGGGGAGGGTTGGGGTAACAGGGGAGGTTGTTCAGCCATACCCTATTCCCCTTTTTCTCTCCTTCAATCTACCCTTCAAGGGGATGAGTGTTGATTAATTTTCAAAGTGAATCCAAGGTGTGGTTTTATTTTCAACAAGATTACTCACTATTTTCCTTCACTTATATTTTATTTTCATTTCCAAATTTATTTTCAATGCTGATTCCACTAGTGAATAGTGAAATTAGCTGAGTGATTGGTGTGATTTTACTCCACCTAGGAAGAGGATGTAATGTAGTTCCATGTGTGTACCATCACTCGGTGAATTGAAAAATCCATGCTGCATTGACAAAACAGCTAACCTTCTTTCCTTAATATAAATTAAATTAATTATAATATTATTTATATATGATATTTCTTGGACTGAGTTAGTCCTGGGAGTCTATTTTGGACCTCCTTTAGATTTTTGGCCTTAGTTTGGGTGAACAGTGGTGGCTAGGTAATTGTTTTGCCTTTACGAAAATTGATATTTTGTCAAGTTAATTGTAATTGGTTAATTAATTATAATTCAAGTTTAACTAATTAGTTTTGGATTATTTTTCTTAATATAGGGCCACACAAGTGTGGGTGGAAAAAACGATAGACCGTTGATGGGCTTGGGAAGTTACTGTCAGTTTATGGATTAAAGTTGGAGGAAGCTTTGAATGAGGTAGGTGGTCATATGTATATTCCCTATGGTACTTATACATGTTATATACATAATTTATTATGTGGTCTCACCAATTAGGGTGATGATCATGATTTAATAATAGTGATTATTTTAAATGAAATACGCCATTAGACTGCACAATTTTCCAAAACTATAGGGTTCTTTGGAAGTGGCTTGAAATCCTCGACCTTAAATGGTTAAGATGTTAAATTTGAACTTATATTCCTTGGATACTATGACCCTCATGGGGGTGTGTTTTGATTAAGTAAGCATCAAGGGATTATTTTTAGGCATCTTGTTGTTCCTCTGAGTAGAGGGTCATGATAGATTGGGAATGAGCAGCCTTAGTAGGCCCCTAGTAGACCGTAGTGTTGAATTAAATGTGGAGTGAGTGTTCCATTACATTGAGATATGGATACTGTTGTGGGTAGATCATTTATTGAATATGGATAACTGGATGTGTGGGGATTGACCTAGCATGACACTAGATATTGAGATGGGCTATGAGCCCATCTCTCTAGACCATTCTCAGTGAGGCTTAAGCTGTGAATGCTATGTCAGCTTTGGGACATGCTAGTGAAAAAAAAAAAAAATCAAAAAAAAATCATCCGAGTCCAACAATTGGGA